>NCKU01000224.1:33258-52954 GCA_003675995.1 Dinothrombium tinctorium
CGCGCGCATCGCGAAGCCGCCGCGAGATGTCGCCGGCGTCGGACCCACTAAGGCCTGAGAAGCCGCCGTTCGCAGTGAAGGCGATGTTTACTGTAAATGCATTCGAAAAGCGCTCTTTATTTACGGTTTTGTTTTCGAATTCGAATTGAAAGCGAAACGAAAGCAGGAAACGCAGCGATCGAATAGTGGCCTCTGTGCTCGCCGCGACGAGAAGAGTGAGTCGAGCGTGGGTTCGATGGACAGTCGATCGATAATTACGTCGGCGAGTCGCGAAGACGAACAGTTGACGCGCTTTCCTCCAGAAACAGGTCAGTGTTTTGCTCCTCTGCGAACCGCTCTCCTCTTCGCCTTCTTACCACTTGTCGAGAAACGGTTCTGTAAAATGGCGGAATGCGAACGATGCGAATGACGCGAGCGATGCAAACTGCTCGGAAAAGCGCATCGTTCGGACGCGAGTGCGTTGCATCGCGATTCGCTGTGTTTCGCTCTGTTTTCAACTCTCGTCTCTTCGCTTCTCTTCACTTCTCACTTTTGCACACAATTCAAGGTTAAAACGCTGTGCATTTCATTTGTTATTTAATTCAAAACAACACCACTTTTCCACAATTATGCCAATATTTCACCGCGAATTCCAGCGTTAGATGCTAAATGCCGCGAGACATCGCAACGTTTCGCTTCGCTTTGCATTAATTTTGCCATTTCACTTTTGCCGACGTGTGGCCGTCGCAAAAATGTCATTTTAATTTTTACTCGTCGTGATTCCATTTTTGCACCTCTTTTTTTTTGCTATCTTCGAAGTAACGATCGAGTCGTGCAATTATTGTTAACACACGAAGTTTTTGCGATAAGGAACTGCAGTTTGCATTTTCTCCGTTAATTTCTTTGCTTTTTTCGCGCGACGCAAGCAATTGGTCTTTTCGTTTACTTGCATCTTCATGATGTCTTCGCAATCGTTGCTTTCGCAAAACTCAACTGTCGAACATAATAATTGTTTGTGTTTCTCGCTTTCAGCTTTTAGAATAATTAAGAAACCGAGACATAAAGGAATATTAAGCACATTACTGTGCTGTTTTCGTCCAAATGCCAATCAGCACAGTGTTTCACTACATTCGGAGGAAAATGGACAATACTCTCCGAAGGTATGTGTTATGTGTTCCACTTTCGCGAGTAATTAACGCACGTTAGTCGTTTTATTAAATGTTCACTTCATTTTCAATAGTTACAAGGAAAATATCTTTTGCCACCAGCAAAAACAGGCGATGTGAACAAAATTTGTATGGTTATAGATTTAGACGAAACACTTGTTCATAGCTCATTTAAGGTATGTTTTTGAGTTTTATAAAACAGCACACTTTCATGCATAAAACCTCTGACAAAAGCACACAAGTGTTAGTTATTTATATTCGATTTTTTTTTCAGCCCATCAATAACGCAGATTTCATAGTTCCCGTTGAAATCGATGGCACAATACATCAGGTGTATGTACTAAAGCGTCCTTACGTCGACGAATTTCTTCAAAAAATGGGAGAATTATATGAATGTGTTTTATTTACTGCCAGTTTAGCGAAAGTAAGCCTTTGTTTTCTCTTCTTGCTACTTGCTAAATTTATCACTTTATTTCGTTTGAATTGACAGTACGCAGACCCGGTTGCAAATCTATTAGACAAATGGGGCGCGTTTAGGTCTCGATTGTTTCGCGAATCATGTGTTTTTTATCGAGGAAACTATGTAAAGGTGGGCGTCACTCTTCTCTTCTAATGGCTTGATGCCCAAAAAACAATTAAACTTGATTTCATAATTTTCACAGGATTTGGGTAAATTAGGGCGTGATTTACAAAAAGTAGTTATCGTTGACAACTCTCCGGCTTCATATGTTTTCCATCCTGACAATGCTGTAAGAGCTGTCTTTCACTCATTTCACTCTGGTCTCATTTCGAGGCAATTGTTTTCATAGGTGCCTGTCGCATCTTGGTTCGATGACATGTCGGACACTGAGTTGCGTGATTTAATACCGTTTTTTGAAAAGCTTAGCAAATCGGATAATGTACATACGGTGCTTAAAAACGCCAACCACTCGTTGCACACATCTGTGGCATTGCAGCAACAACATCAGCCTCAATCACCCTCGCAACTGCTGCCAACATCTTCCCCATTATCAACTTTACCCTCTCATCACTTCCAAAACGGTTCGATGCCTTCGTCTTAGTATTTACTTTGAAGAAAAAACGCCTTTTTTGTTGCTGTTGACGTTTAAATTGCCTAATCATAACTATTAACCGCCGAATCGATAGCAGTCCGAAGTACAAAGACGTGTCGCCTTTTGCTACAAATTCCGTCCAATGGACTGTACAACGAATGCAACGATAACAGTATGAAAATGAACAGAGTGAAAGAGACTCGAATATAGAGAGTAAAAGAGGAGCAGCTCTGAAGAGTGGGTGACAATAACCATATCGAGTGCCAAAAAACAAAACGGTATCAACGTCAGTTCTGTCAGGCGTCGAAAGTAATCACTGTCGAAGGGCTTTTTTTACGGCCAATATTTAGTTTCCTCGCTTAGAGTAGCAACGTTTCACCCAGTTTTAAATGCTTTTTCAGACCACTTATCCTTTATGTTCGGAAAGAGTTAACCCTCTTTGACAAACGGCATTATTTTTTTTTTTATGTAAAAAAGCAGAAACTAATTTTGACTTTTTTCCAAAAGATTGACACATCAGGCTTGTTATATACACTTTACACAACCTTTGTAAGAAAATAATGACGGTCGAATGACGGTGCCATAGTTTTTTGTTAAAAAAGCTTTTTCAATTTTTAGTCTAATCGACTAAAATTTTTTCGCTCTTAATAGTGCAATTGAAACCCCCTTTTTGAAGAGAAAATGCTGTGCATCTCATTTATACAAAATAATTTTGTTCGAAACAAAAAACAGTTAACAGCAATTTTATACTGGCCGGGCTTCGAACTTAAACCTATCACATAAAAAAACTTCATTTTTTATTTGTAAAATCACATAAAAATGTGTTGCAATAAACACTGTCACCTCCTCTTCTTATGAGAACGATTGCTGGGCGAAAAGCAAAAAAATTAATTGCTGCAATGTGAAAAATTTACATTTTACTTTTTTATTAAACTAAAATTGAGGACAAGAGTACCGTTCTCCAACTGACGGCAATCGTAGTAACCTTTTTAACTTGTTTGTTTTGCCTAACGTTTTAATCGCTTGTTATGCGTTAAACGAGTTAACACAATTTAATGGTATACCATGCAAACGATGCCTGATGAAGATACTGATTAAGTTGTGAACGATATATTCGCATTGTAACATATTATTTTCTTCTTGATAAATAACGAATAGCGTTATCTTTTAATTTTAAACCGTAATTCTATGCTGTACAAAACAAAAAAAAGTAATTCGCAAAGAAACCAAAAGTGAAATGATATTTGAAATTTTTTACATTCATTTGTTACCGTTTGCAGCAATCGGCGAAAAAATCATCATTTAACCTCAGGCCATAAGTTTTTTTTCCTTTTTTCTCGTGTAAATTATTTTCAATTATTTTAATGATTTCATGAAAAATATCGAATTTACAACAATTGATGAACGAGAAAATAAATTATTTTCAATTATTTCTCAACCAACAACAAAAAATTGTTTCGTTACAATTGATATGTATCCTTAATCCGCATTATATACGCATTGTAAAAAATTAATTTTGTATAAATTTAGTTCAAAACTTGTTAAAAAGTAAATGATCAGAATAATGTTTTTTGTGCTGTTGTAAGTTTACAACAAATCAAAAACAAAACGAAAAGATGTTTTCTTGAAAAAGATCTTAAATATCTGAAAACTAATTTTGTTTTCCAAATTTGGCGATAATTTTGAATGAAAAAAAATTTCTAAAAATATCAAATGTTGGAATGAGAAGGCACTCGAGCATAGATTGTGATAAGTAAGATTTTCGCATAATCTGAGTAAAAAAGAGACGCTTTCATTCATGGTGCCTTTCAAGCCATTTTGGGCAATTGCTTAATGCTGTATATTGTACAAAAAAAAAGGATTAAAAAAAGTTCATAAGCTATAACGTCTTGATGTTGAAGAAGTCGATTGAAACGAACTTTGGTAAAACATTCTTTGTGTTTCAACGATCTCACTGTATGACGGCGGTGGTTCGTTGTACGAATGTGTAACTACTTCAATGTACGAAGGTGGTCCGCACTCGATAGCAGTACTATTATTCATTTGCACATTCAATTCAAATATCCTAGTTACTTGTCTTTCATTTTTGCTCGCGTGAAACAAATCGAAATATAACCACAGTAAGCCGAGTGTCACTGTCAATGAGCCCAATAAAATGAAAAATATCGCGATCACGTTTCCGCGGTTATTGCGAAATGAGTCCCTTTGAACCAGTAAAATGATGCCTAACGAGACGATCACAATCCCAGTCACAATTGGAATATACGACTTTTGACAGCAGCAGCGTTTAACGCGTCTAAGTATAAAAGAACTTAAATTTGACCGTTGTCGCTCCATTACATTTTCAATAATGACCTCTTTTGTCTTAGTTTTTTTACAGCAATTCTTTCTAATAAGAGTCCATTTTCGAGTGGTGAGACGCGATGGTTCACAAAAGAGTGAGTATAAAATAAGCAGAGTAAGTTACTAAATAAATTCTATTCTCATATTTATTCGTTAGCACAAATTGAGTGAAATTAGTTAGAAAAAAAAGAAGCGACGTTGTAATGAAAATAATTGTTTTTTGTACTTAGTTCATTTTCTACGTTCGCGTAAAAGCAGCAAAAACGTTAATGAATTTAAAAGCTCGAGACAAACTGCTATATATATGAGCTAGCTATTCATAATGCTGTATTGACAGCAAAAAATCGCAATTGTTCGTATAATTTATCGTCTCTATTTTTTAGATAAGAACGCGCAGCGAACATTTCGCGCTGCTAATCATCATATGTAAAACAATAAAGTATTTCCTTTTTAAAAAACTTTTTTTGCTAAGTAACCTAATTACTGTTCACAATGCTCACGAGTTTGGCGCCTCTCACTTTTTTGTTTGATTCGAAAACTTTTTTGCGAACAAATTTTCTCTAAAACACTGCAAATTCAATTGAGAGCGACCTTTAAGATCAAAAAAAGCTTTTGTTTGCTTCGCCTATCTTCCCAATCTATTCTTTATTTTCACTCGAAACAATATAAAACGCGTTTATTTATTTCATTTACACAATTTATTTACTAGAATAAAGTTTTCCTCAAAATTGTTAGTGTTTTTTTACTATCATTTTCACTTTCGTATTTCATTCAAAACCAAAATATTTTATTTGTACTCAAAATCGTTGCTAATCTTTAGGAAAAAAAAATTTGATAGCGTTATTGTGTGATTCCACTTTAATTGTAAAAAAAGAAAACATTTTCCAAAGAAAGTAGTTTTTTGAGGAAGTTGAGAGGCTTAATTGTGTGCATACATTTCAAAGTTGTTCAGAGAAACGAGTTTCTCATGAGTTCTTAATACATTACATTACATTACACGACATTTTATTTTCTCGTAGAGTTTGTTTTTGTTTTCTTAAACCACATGTTTTTGTTTTTCTCTTTTTCGCTATGATAATTGAAAACAATTGCAATTGTTTTTACAAAACGAAGCAACGATAAGAAGCGAGTTTTCCACAAGCACTACGTGCTTCTAGAATGTTGTACATCGCTGTTTTTATCAGTGCAGCGTTCTAAAGATAATTGAATTGTTTTAAGCTTGAACCATAATCTTTTGTTCGAAGAATTCAAAATGTCATCAACTTCAAAATTGCATTACCAGACACAATTATTGCAGACAAGACACATTTACAAAATCTTTTTCAGATTCTATGAAAACTCAGTTCACAATTCGATTCAAATCATTTCACAAATTAACTTTGCAGCTATATTTGAGCCTTTAATTAATTTTTATCATTTTTTTTCAGCAGAAAACCTTTTTAAAAAAACTACGAGTAATCAATTTAAAAGCTGTTTGATTATTTCGGGGTATCAAATTTCTGGAGAGGCCGTATTTTCAATGATTCACTTAAAATGTTCAACAACACCCACGACATAAGAAATATAAAAAACATTAAAATTCGAAAATTTTTAATCCCAAAAAATTTCGCGAATTTCGCCATTTAGTCCTAAATCGCGATTAAACTCAATTATTTGCCTTTTTCAAAAGAAAAACAACATTCAATGAATAATTACCAGGAAACGATATTCCCAAATAACAAATCGGCACTATAGAAAATAAAATGATTATTATGGCGAATTGAATATTAGCAATCTTTTATGAAATCTTTTTTAACATTCAGCAAAATTTTTTAAAAATTCAAAAATTTCGTTTTAACTCATTCTTAAGAGTAATATTTAAAAATTAAATATTGAAAATTAAACAGTAAATTTCATCATATTTCGTTCCTTAAAAATTAAAAATTGCTTTCAATGGTTAAAGTCTCCGAAAAAAAATTCAACAAATCAAAAAATTTATTTTTAATATAAAATAAATTTATTTGTATAAAGCATTTCGTAATTGTTTATAATCAAAATTTAGCCTTTTTCTAATGGTGAGCAATAGAGATGGAAACGTGATGAAAATATAAATCCCAAACCTTTCTCTCTCGAGTAAATTAATGTGCTGTCCCATCCCCTAAATCCCATATGCCGGTTTATCTCAATATTAAATAGATAAACAACAACTATTTCGCCAGTTCTGTACTCGATTTTATAAAGAAAACACGAAATATGTGAATCTAATATGAATACGTCAGTTTTAAAATGACGACATTTACGATCTGATTTTTTGCGGTTGATTTTACATGAACACATACTCAGGTGATAATTCACAAATGTGTTCACGTAGCGATTTTAGTGCTAACAATGCGATTGCTGGTTTTCAAATTGGTATTAATTGTGGAAAAAAAGTAAAAGTAGCATGAAAATAAGATAAAATTTAATTTTTTACTTTTCAAATGTGATTCTAACGAGAAGATAACAAACAAATATTTTCAAGTTATTGTTTTTTTCATCTCTTTTCAAGATTTGTTTGTTTGTTTTTTCTTTTCGGCGTCACATTTAAAACAAAAACATGTCGTGATTTTGTGATAAATCGCGCGAAAAAACGAATGTACAATAAAAATTACGCTTTTTTAACACAATCAAAGAAAACTGCTCTTCATTCATGAAAGCCATCTTCATTCATTTGATTTGTGTCATAATGTGCGTTGCATTTTTCCTGCATCATAAAGATAAGCGACGCTGCAACGCTATTTTCAATGCATCAAATTGAATTCTAGCGAGAGCAAGACCACCTAATAATGGCACTAAAACGGCGAGCACTGTAATAAAACAGTTTCACCTCAAAATTCTTGCGATATTTTTAATAAAGCAATAAAAGTGGAAAGCAAAATATGTAACCAGAAAAGAGCGGAGGCCGAAACGTAAAACGTTTCATTCTTACTTTTATTATCAAAAACACGCAAATTTTCATTTCAAATTTCATATAAATATTAATTACCTTAATTAATTCACTTGGGACAAATGCATAAATGCATAAAATTTATATGACATGAGCATCGTGAGTTATATGCATGGCATTCGTGAAAAATAAATTAAATTCAAATAAGTGCATGAAACGAAGTAAACACTTTTTCAATCAGTTTGGTCAAATGTCCCGCAAAGTGATTAAAAAACCTTCGAACTACTCCTTTGATCAACTATTTTATCAAATTTGATTCAATTTTTTTTATTTTTCAAAACTTTATAAATTAAGAAAAAAATTTATTTTAAAACTTGTCTAAACTATTCGTTACCATTCTGAATAAAAAACAAAATATTTTTTTTCAAATAAAAACTTATTGATCATTAAATCCTAAAATTTTTAAACAAATTAAATTATTTATTCGCATAAAAAATTTTGATTTATTTGAACTCAGCTCAACGATAGTTTTGTCGATTGTTTTTAATTTTTAACATTAAACTTCGATTTTCTTTTAAAATAAATTTGACTTCACCAAAAAATAAAAATTATACTCATTATACAGTCTCGGAAAAGAATTTTCAATTTAGCAAGAGAAAAGCAAGCGCACGTATCCGCATAGTTGAAAGCACGAGCTCTTATTCATTTTAATTACTAATGTGTTCATTATCTATGGATTATAACACTTTAAATTCGCTTGGCATGGAGATTAGATTTGAACAATTATTTCAATATGAATAAATCGAAATCACTTTTGAATTGGACACAAATTTGGTCACGACTATTTGCAACAAGTAAATGAACAAGCAATAAATAAGAATTTGCCCCAAGTGTACTTTATTACGAGCTCATCGAGCGATTAGCTCGCAAAGCAATTCGTTATTTCGCCCATAGTCGAATTGCCCGTTGCGAATTTTTTTTTCGCAAACTTCACTTCATTTTCTAACTCAATAGAGCGGAGCATCTTCAACCAAAACAATGTTAAAACTGATACTTACGATTGTTCCCTGACGGCGGCCACTTCTACCTTTTATGCATCGATTTTACATTATCGGTGTAGACAGAACACAGTTCAATTGTTTTTACGCTAACGCTGGCAGTCTTTCAACATGAAGTTTTCTCAGGAAAAAAGTCATTTTGCACTTATTTCAACGAAAATTCTCGAAATGAGATAAATTTACTTGCTATAGCAAGTTAAGCTGTGTTGAAATCCTCGATAAAATTTAATGCATTTTCGTCGGATAAGATAACGAAAGAGATCGAGCCTCTTACAAATTTGCTTTCCGAAACTGTATACGCTTACTATTAACACTGTTTGAGATATTTTTATGTCAAGAAGAAAGGTTGCTTGATCCTTTAATGGATCACCGGAGGCTCGAATTTTTGTTTATGCGTACAGAAAAAATCAATACAAACATCTCTAAAAAAATTATTTTTACAAAAGCTTTATGGCGAGAGAGCAAATAAAAACAGTTCATCCATTAAATCTCTTTATCTTCTTTTTAAGTTGCAGCTTTTTTTATCGATCGAAAACTAAAACTTGAATATTAAAATCATTAATTAAAAAGTTTGGACAAATTTTTAACGAAGTGACTCTTATTCGAAGCTTGATTATATTTTGTGCAAGTTCGGTTTGGACAAATATTATTCAACGATAATGAATTAAGTTGTTGAATTTGTTAAAAATAAACTTTTTTTTCGAATATTTCTAAATGTAAGCTTAACTAAACTATTTGCTGATTAAGATTTTCATTTGTCCATTCAATTTTTTAAATTTTTGCAGCATAATTTTTAATACGCACTTTGCAAATTGAACACGCATAAATGCATCTACACCATCAAAACCAGACATCAATTAATTGCATTTATTCGTACCCTTTACACATTTAAAACTCACGAATTGTTTCTTACACAACGCTGTTATAAAAACTGATTACCCCCTAAAGCAATAAACATCGCTAAAGCTCGTTTATAATGTACAAAGAAGAGAATTATGCGCTCAAAATCGACAAAATTATGTAATATGTGAACTAAATTTTTTAAATGCAAGTGCAAAATTAAGTACCATAAAAGCAATACAAAAATTGAGTAAAGACTTGTTCGATCTGTTTTGAAGCTTACTCGTTTCACTTATCTTCCTATGGAAGAATCTGTCAAAAACAAGTCGAATTATTGAATTTTGTGTTTTTCATTTTATCGATCATAATGTGAAGAAAAAAAACAAATTAAAATTTTTATTTTTGATGCTTAAGCTTACTAAACTTTAGCATTTAATTTCAAAATGGCTTGAAATTAACTTTATCTCGCTTCACCCATCGTTCAGCATTGCCTGCTTTTTACAATTGTCATTTTCCCTTTAAAATTCGTTTTCTCTAATTTCACAGTTTACGTTCTGAAATTATTCACACACACACATCCACAAAAAAAATCGGAAACAAGCGTTACAATCGTATCTGTATTCGGATGAGAAACGAATCAATACTGACTAAAGCGTGATTCAATTTATTTAATTGAAGCAAAAGTATTAATGACAAACCACTGAATAAACAGCTAATTCAAATAAATCATCGATTGATATGAATATTTATCAATTAGTCAATGTTCATAGCGCTAAATGATCTAAATGCAAATTTAAACTTTAAGTCAATCAATCGTTTAAAACGTAAATGAAATCTGAATTAAAGCAACAAATGAATGAAGTTTGTTTTAATTTTTGTTTAATATTCATGAAAAAGTTGTGCTACTCTAAATTTTATTGTGACTCGCTACGAAACTCATTTTTATTTCTATTATCTTATGTAGCACTCTTGAAGAGAAAAGCTCGAAATAGAAGCGCGGAACAAGAATAGAAATTGCTAAAAACTAAATTCTAAACAGCGATTTTAAGCCGAAATTTGTTTTCGATTAGTTTTCGCAAATAAGTTTAGCGTGCTAATTATAAATGTTCTAATCATAAAGCGATACGCAGCTATAGCTCTAAATTTCAAACATATAACACAAAACCCTATACATAAAGAAACTTGCAAAGTTTTTGCGTATTTTGCAAAATAAAAAAATATTTTCCAAAATTTTATATTTTCGATTGCAGAATACAATTCTTTACGTTAATTGTAAATAGAAAGATTCTCAAGCGAACTCATCAACTAGCATTGTATATATGAAAATAAAATTATCAAAATATTTGGATTCGGCTTAATAAAGTAAATTTCCATGCGTAAAAGGTGAAAAATTAATTCGAACTAATCAATTCTTCTTTGCATTGAATTCGATTGAAATTAAGCAATTTGTGTAAGTTTTAAGCATGAAAAATTTATTTAAAAAATTTCCTTTTCTAAATTCAAATAGGAAAAGGGAAATCCAAACTCAACTACATTCAAGTACAGTAGTACACTCAAGTTAAGCAATTCTCCCAGCGTTTGTTTCAATTTTTATAATTGAAAAAATCTTTTTTTAATGATAATTGCAATCTATTGAGAAGCTCAATAAAGAAATGTTTTCGAAACAAATAAAAATCAAAATATTATTACTTAAATGACTTAAAGTATTTATTAATTTTTTTCAGTGAAAATTTACTATTTCGCAATTTCAATCCAAAATCTTCTGGCTAAAGCAATTAAAAAATAAAATTTTATAACCGTGTGAATATTATTCTTTAAAAGTGGTGAGAAATCATGACGACAATCAAGAAAAAACAGTTAAATCGTCTTTTTATTAAGCTAATTCAAATTTCTATTTCTTTAGCAATTGGAAATTTTGAAAAGTACAAAAACTATTCGAAGAAGTGCGCAATACAAATTTAATATTTAATTACATAAACCTATCGAACTCCAACTGGTGAGTCTAATTTTTGCGCAATGCTCATCACAGGATTCAAATACGATTGACGCTGTGGTTTAATCGAAGCCCATTGCTTACCGATCTCGTCAAATTGTTTCATCCACTTAGGCTCATATTTATAGCATTGTTCTAAGCTTTTCCGCTGACCACAAGACAATTCTATCACATCTTTCACAACTGAATTCGCAATGCCTGACACATATCTTCCTGTGCCTGGTCCAGAGTAATTCGCGCAATGTTCTTCACCTTTCACTTCCAAGCAATTAACAATATCGTGAAAGGCGCAGCATAGCGCTGGTATCAGTTCGGAAACACTCGCTGTTTTATTGATCAAATTCAGCACAATGACGCCTTTGTCCGCACATTTGTTATAATCGAAAATGTCTGGAAATCGCAAGCATTTTGTGTGCTTCAAAAATTCTATAGTTTAAAAATAATTTGCGCGTAAATTTCGAGTGAAAAGTAAATGGAAGAAGTGCGTGCTTACCTTTGCGACCATTTTTAGTATCGCAGCGTTCTTTAATCACTTTTTTGCCGCCTCGAAGTAACATCGTGAACACTTGTTTTGGAAATAGACGAAGACATTTGCCGAATCTTCTCACGCACTGATAACTTTTTTTTATCTCCCTAAAGTGTATTAAAAAAGTTTTTTTTTTATATATCGACTCGCTATAAAGTCTAAATCCATATACAATTAACTAGCATTGACTTACTCGCAGTGCTCATCTAATTGCGTTTCGTTTTTAACGAAAACAATGTCTTTGTCGCCGATGTAGAAAATTTTTTTCAAACAAGTGTCCGTCGAGTCGAGTATATCTTGACACGATTTATCTTCACCTGAATTTAAAATTTATTATTTTAGAATTTTATTCGATTATTCAAATTGCGAAAGAAATCGAAAAGATAAAATTTAAAATTTAGAAAAAGGAGCGTAAAATGTATTCACTCACCTTTAACCGCTGACAGAGCAGCAAATGTGAATAAAATCAAGCGAAGCGTGTTCATCTTCATCAACGGACTAACTGACGTTCTAATGAAAATTTTGAGTTCGCTTTCAAATAAATACAAGGTAAAATTCGGAATGAAGAGAGAAAATTATGCAATTGAGTGTTTTCAAGGGAAGAAAAAAACACGATTTTTAAAACTGTAAAACGATTCTTAACACTCGACAATATTAAAAGTGAGAAGACGTAAGATTTCTAAGAAGTAAAAACATTTTCTTATTTTACTAATTTTAAAAACGTAGTCTGAAATGAGGAAGATTTCGCAACAAGTCTTAAGAGAAAATTTGCGAACAAAAGCCACTTTCAATTGTTTATCTCGTACGCGTAATTTTAAAATTCTTTCATGGTCAAAAATGCGGGAGCAATCGCTTCTGTTTTCAATATTTCTTTCCGCACTCGCAACAACAACAACAAAATCAAGAATTTAGCAAGAACTCATTATTTAAAAATTCTTGAT
Source organism: Dinothrombium tinctorium (assembly GCA_003675995.1). Classification (NCBI taxonomy): domain Eukaryota; kingdom Metazoa; phylum Arthropoda; class Arachnida; order Trombidiformes; family Trombidiidae; genus Dinothrombium; species Dinothrombium tinctorium. The sequence goes on from NCKU01000224.1 coordinate 46,062, forward strand.
GAAAAAAAGTGACATTTTTGTGTCGTACACCAATGTCGACCATGAAATTAATCAATTTTTCGATTCTCCTGATTTAACTTTAAAAAAAGTTGCGGCCAAGTGAGTTGAAAAGGTAATCCGGATCATTGAAAACAAAAGCGAAAATTTCTTGATCGATTTCCTTCTCACATTATTTCGAATAATCAATGAAAACTCATTGTTGGAGATGAATTCGAATTTTAATTTGTAAACATTACAATTTTAGATAAATGTGAAGGATCATTGTGAATGTGTGTCTCGAAAACAGATAAGCACACGTTCAATTTGCATATTCTTTCTTTCTTGCACACAGCACGAAACGATGTTTGTGCATCGTTTTTCTTTCTTCAATAGTAACAGCGCTTTAATAACTTTCTTAAAGTTTATTTTCGCTTCTTAATTACCTCGTGATTTTAGGTAAACAATTATTTTAAATTATTTTCTCCTTCATCAAATCAACTTCATAATACATTCATGGCTAGTCTCGTTTTTTTTCAAAACTGATAAACATTCAATTTTTTGTTATTTTTGTCGTTCTTCGAAAGCGCAAATTTTTCAATGTCTCTATTAAATAAAAAAGGGAATTTCTTTAATAATTACTTTTCTACCTAAATTTCAAATTTGAAAACCTATTGCTACTCTTATTCACTTCCTGTTCAACATTCATTTCGCTTTAGGTTCTTATAAATTGAAAGTTTGATCGAAAATAACTCAAACTCATCTTTTTAAATTTTAACTTAGCCATTTCGTTGTATGTAAAAAAATTTTATTTTTATTTTTAAAATTTTAAAATTTGTTTTAAACTTTTTTCAAACCGATTTTTTCCTTTTATCTTTCATTTTATTCATTTGGTACTGAGTGGAAAGTCAGTATTATGAGCGTTTATAATGCTTTTTTATAATCTTAAATATTACTTTTAAATAAATTTTAGTTGAGCTTTGAATGTAAGTGGTAAAATCTTTTTTTTTAACCCAAATTACGATTTTTCCTCAGTTAATGTTCTCAGTTTTAAATCGTGTCTCATCACCAAAAAAACTGAAAGCAAAAAAAATTCTAATTGCGATCGAATTAAACTTTTTAGTTAGTAACAGTAAATAAAGCTTAATTTTTAGATGTGTAAGTTTGTTGCAATTAATTAACAAAACAAGAAATTCAACGATCGTGATTAAACTGTTTTGTAGAAAGTTAACTCGGTGATGGTCAGACGAGCTTTTTTCATATTTCACTCAGTTTTTCGATTCAAAATACTGTTTAATAAATTGCGAATGAAATTAATTATCATAACTTTTAAATTTAAAATAAAAATCAAACTTAAACGAATATTAAATTATAAAAAAAAAACAAAAATTTACTTAAATGTAAATTTTGCTCAGTTGAAAGAAGTGCGCAAATTTTGCGACGAAAGAAATATGCGAAGCCATTTCGGAATAAAATTAAATGTCGCAATCTCGAAAATCTGCTTCATATTTATGTATTCATGAGATTGGAAGTTGTCAAGTTAGAGTTTTGAATTACAAATTAAATAGATTTTAGATGCAAGACAAAACGCACACTTCCGTGTTGAGCTAAAATGCAAAACATAAGAAAAACACAATTAAAAGTGCTGTTGAAGGATCTTTTCAGAATTACCACGAATTGATCACATTTTTAGCTCACAAAAGCAAAATTTTTTAGTTCTAACAAAGCGCAATACTAAAGTTTAAAATTTATAGCATTCAATTGTCCTTCCGTGTATTCCTAGAAAAGAACAATTGCAAAAATAAGTTTAAATGTTCAAATTGTCAAGTGTATTCAATTCGAGAATAAACACGAGTATTTACAGCCTACGTTCTTGCGCCTTCCTGTAAATAAAATTAGGGAATTTTCACTTTCACTTTTTGTTGCAAATCTCTATTTGCGCCTCTTTTCACAATGACGCAACTCTCTTTAAATTTGTCCGAAAAGAAAATTTTCTTATTCTCTTTGATTGATCAAATCATGATTACAAAAAGCAGCACTTCACCGAGTTGTTGTCACCTCGTTGAGTTTATAGCTTGACGAAACGCTTAATTTATGCGAAAAATTTAGTTTAAATCGCTTTAAATACGCTCGCAGTGCTTTTACGCTTGTCATTGTTGCAGCTCTTGTGACAACATAATTATCTTCCTAAGTAAACAACTTAATTTAAAAAGAAAAAATTAAATTAATTGACCGTAAAATTCTTTTCGTTTTCTAGTCTAATCATTTACAATTATTATAATATTAAATTCATTTATAATTTGATGAAAATTAATTCCAATACAAACACCTTAAACTTATTTCAATTTTGTTTTTAAAGTTGGAGATAAATTTTTCAGCGCGCTACCTGTTTTTGCAAAAATTATTATTGGCAATAACCTAAATAATTATAATAATTGAATTTACTTATTTCAAAAGAGCTTATCTAGCATTGTATTGTTCAGCACGAAACGCCCCTTTGAAATAAATTATTTTCAATAATAAAAATAATTTTTATTTTGCAACGAATCACGAATCAAATTACTTGTCACATTTCAAATCAATCAAAGCAATTGCCGAGTATGATCGTTTAATGTAACCGATTTTGTTCTTCTCACAAAACTTTATCGAAAATGAGTCAAGCTTAGTCGTGAAATATCAACAAAACTTTGTGCGCTCATGACAAATAATATTTGTCATCGTAATCAAAATCGAAATGTTCGAGTAGAAATAAGAAATGTTTTCAAAAAATGTATTCTAGCGGGAAATCAGAATTATTTTTCGCTTTTTTCTTTCTTTCTTTCTTTCTTATTAGAGCGTTCGTCGAAGTCTCAAATTATTAACTTTTATTCTTTTTTTCTGCAGTAGGTTTTATTGATTTTCAGATTTGTATTGAAAAAATCTTTTCTCGATATACTTAGCATCTCATAGAATCAAAGCTCACCACTGAAATCGATTTTTTCAAAAATCATTAAAATCTTCTCAACTCATTTTCGATAAAACTTATCACTACTCGTGAAAATGAAAAATTGTTAACATCCAAATTACATTGGACAAGTTCTTTGATGTTAATTATAACTTTTAATAAAGTAAATTCAAAAATTAAAAAAAAGAGTTAAAAACGTAGACTAAAAAGGTTAACGAAATGATGAAATTGCATCATCGCAATCGGCTTACGCACTAATTTAATATTTCAAAAGTGTTTTAGCGATTACAAGAGAAAGTCAATGTTTTTTTGAGTAAAAAATATTTTCTAAGGCATGTGAGTTTGACACTTCTTGTTCAGGTACAGAATGCTTTTAGATATTTCGTAATCGAAATCTAATATCGTAGCCGAATGTAACGATTGCTTTCGATTAAAGTAAGTATACGTTTAACAGTTAACAAATGAAATTGACTCTCTAAATTGTTTCTATTCTCTTTAAAAATCAATTCGCAGTATCACAAAGTTTTTTTTAAACGCCTTTTTATTTTGCCATCAAAGTTTCAAAATTTTTATGATTTTAAAAGCCACAAGATATGTTAAATTTTATTTATTTTAACTTTTACCCATCGTAGCATTTGCAAATCTCAGAAGCGGCTGCTAATATTGCTTGTCTCGTGAGATACTTTGAAGTTTAATAATTACATGTGATGAACGGTCTGACTAGCATCCAATGGACTCAATTACGCCGACTTTTTCATCATTTTGCGAATAAAATGTGACAAAAGAATGTAAAGAATTCGTTGAACCAATAGAGGAAAAGAAGAGAAAAATAAAAAGCAGGCGATTGAATATTCATTGAAATAATTCAGTGATACAAATTGCTTTTTACTGAACTAAAAAATGAATGAAAGCGTAATTGAAAATTGTTTTCCTCATTGTTTTATATAGTCGATCTGAATAAATATAAATTGACAGTTGACATAATTTAATTATTAAGAAAAAAAATCTTTTAAAGTTTAAACAAAATGAGATTAAACGAAGAAGAAATAAATGAAACTCGAATGGCTTTTGAAGTGAGACAAAATTAATACTAAAATTAAATTTTCACGCGTTGAGCACTTAGCGAGCGGCTTCGTGTTTGCTAAGCGATTCTTCTTCGCTCGCAGCTACTGGTTTCACCTTCGACAATTGTAACTCGATTAATATCTGGCGTCTTCTTAAATACCATTTCTTTCTCAATCGCAATATGTGAACCAAAACGGTGATCAACACGATTAATGTGATTATTGCGATTACAACCACAACCCAATAAAGCACGTTGTCGATAATTTCATCCTCTCGGCAGATAAGAAACGAATCGCAAGTACTCGTAACTAGGAATGCTACTACTGTGGTCAGTATTACAACCGCGGCCAATATGCTAACCAAAACAATCCATTTGACATTATAGCTTTCGAAAATCATCGCAGTGGAAATGAATTTACAAAGCGAGCGACGCGCACTAAAGTCGCTTTTGAGTAATGAATGACTTGAACCTTTTTTGTTGCGTAACGAAAAATATTTTCGATAATTACCACGGTGTTTACTTTCATTTCGTGCTGCTTTTTTTCTGCGCCAATTTTTAATTAAATGTAATTCGATGAGTGCACACTCTCTGCTGGCGGTGCAGATGGATAACTGCTCGGCTGCGGATAATGCACCGCGTAATACGCTTGACTCATTTCATGGATATTCGATTGTCCGCTTTGATTCTTTTCTTGCGAGTGATTGCAGCCGATCACTACTGGCTGGTTGTGAACAGGCCTTTCTAATACAAACACCTTCTTTTTACTCCATTTAATTGCCGCTATGAATACAGCGATCGCTATGATGGTCAAGAAAACGCCGAAGCAAACGAATGAAATGCCGAGCGTTTTCAAAACTTTGAGCAAACTTTTCGACTTGAGATCCAAATTGCTGAAAGAGATGCACAGTATACCAGTCAATATGAGCAAGAAGCCGGCGAGAAACGTGCAAAAACTGAAGTGAGTGGCAGTGAATACACCTAAAAATTTCATGCTAGTGACAGGACTCATTGACCCGTTAGCAGCGACCGACGTTTGCAATGTTATTACGTTGCTCTTACTCCCACTCCGCTTTTTTCCCGATCCCATTTTTGATAAATTGGTTATCAAGCGATTTATAGTCAATTGCTTCACTAAACTGTCAGATTATTGTTTAGACTTCATTGTCGACAAAATAATTTTTGACACTGTCGCAAGCAAGCGATTGAAAAATTCATTTGCTTATTTTGCGTTCGCTTAAAGTTTTATCGCCGTGACAACGACCCTCAAACTTTTCTTTGTCTGATCAATCAATAAAAGTGGAAGGAAGCTTTAAGCTTCGTTTTATTTGCGATTAGAAAGTACATACGCGTCTCAAATTATTTTTAACTTTTCTTTTTATTCGACTGTGAACGAATGCACGACGATTTTTTTCGTGACAGGAGTTTGCATTTGAAAAGCTTCGCGAAAACTTTGCTCAGAATAGAAAACGAAGCTATTGAATTAAAAAGAATTCATCGCCAAACAAACATTTATTTACGTAAGGTTTTCCATGCTGAATATGATTCGCATTTTACAATTTAAATTTACACCGAATTACATTTTTTCACATTGATCGCTATGTCAACGCTTGTTTCGTTCTCTTTCAAACCTAACGAAGCGATCGACGCTTTGCTCTGCTCAGGCGGTACAAAATTTAACTGAATTTTGGTCGGCGATTGATTCTGACGCGAGTGAAACGAAGTCATCGAAGTCATCGAAGTTAAACCGTTGCTGTGCAATCGTTTCGGGCGAATATTGTTCGCTGACAATGTGTTCGATGGAAAATCTTGTAAAGTGTGTGAGCAAACACTGTCGCGATTGTGTTTCGCCGAACGACATGCGATCAGTCCGAGGAAAATACCAATGGCGACGAGAATGCAACCGGTCACGATCAGAATGACGGCCACTATTGTCAATGGATCGACGAAGTTACTTTTTTTATGGGCATCTTTATGAAGAATTCTGTTTCGAAGCAAACTAAAATGATTCGCCTCTGGCTTCGCCGATAAAGTTAAAATGAACGTGCCTGCAGTGATATTGCAGACACCGAAAAAAGTGAAGCAAAGTATGAATGGAGTGCCGATGATTAAGCCAGAGAATAAGTAGCTTTCGCGGAAGTCGCAGCCCGACAATGCTCTTCGTTGTCGTCGCCACATCACCTGCAACGTGATTGATTATTGCGCTTTATTCTACTTGCTGTTAATCAAAATAAAATTCAATGAAAAGAAACGAACTTGTTTTAGTTTTCATGATTTTAGGTTCATGGATTTGGCTTATGATTCAAATGTTAAATTCTAAATTGAAATTGAGAGTTGGTATGCAGTGAAACTCCGATTGAAATTGTTTTTCAAATTTTCAGGAGAGTTTGTGCGTGAGCGCTCATTGTTCTAAATAATTAACATCAATTCTGCTTCTTCGAATGAACAAGCATAAAATTATTAAACACAATTGCGCCTTTTATGTTAATTCTTATTTTGTTTATAATTTAAAAAACACCGTCCGATTCGATTTAATTTTTCGATAGCTTGTTGTAAAATTTCATCAAATTTTGGTGAGTGGCACCTAAAAGCTTCGCTTTTCAGATTTCAGAGGTTTTGAAAAACAAAATATTCAACGCATTCAATAATTCGATCTTAAAATTTTGTGAGTTTTCCTTCTCAAACAACAGTAAAAATTCAGCTTTCGATCATGAACGAATACCCTAACGAAAATTATGTTGCCATCGTTTTTATCGCAGCAAAAAACGTGTACAAAAGTTGGTTTTACTATAGCTTCTGTTTAACAATCGAAAAAGCCTCCTTAGTGAGCACTCGAGGCTTATAATGATGAATTTATCAATAGTTAGCAATCGAAATGCTCTAATAAGGCTTGAGCGACGAAAACAAAAA
>NCKU01000225.1:0-52853 GCA_003675995.1 Dinothrombium tinctorium
AGCGAGTGAGCGAAGAGAGAAGACGAGAAGAAGCGACTGGCAACCAAAAATGAGTGTTGCACTGTGTGCGCACACAATTGTGAACGTTGTAAATGGCAGCTGTTGGATCAAGAAAGCAGCGAATGCATCGTTAACCAGCTTCAACCGTATATATAGAAGCAGATATAAATTACTTCAAATGTATATGAATATTGCTTGAATATGCATGCACGCTGATACAATCCGCGTAACACAATCGTATAAATTGGCCATGCATCGCGAAATCGGTATTTACGATGGCGAACGCATCGCGGATTTTTGGCGTACTTAAAAGCACTGCGGTCGACAACCGGTGAAAGAAGAGAGTGAGTGAGTGAGAGAGAAAATGGTGGTTCACTTCGGCTTTTCTTTGTTTGCTTTCGTTCAGTTTCTTCTCGGCTCCGCATTTCGACTACCGCTGCTGCTCTGCAACTCGAGTTTCGCGCAACAAAACGAAATTGTAAATTCAAAATTAGGGGCAATTAAGGCAGCGAAATTTAGCCGCTTGTTTAGAGCAAAATTGACACGCATTGCTTTCGGAACGCACTGCGAGCTCAAAAATCAATTTCGAGCTCTTTTTTCTGCAGCTTCTGTTTTATGCGCTCTCTCGATTCCAGCTACTCCTTCGTTCCTCAATTATTTCGCTCTTCTCGCCGAGTTTTTAATTCACTTTCAAAATAAGCCCAAAAAAACTAGCGTTCGTGCAACTGCTTCACTCATCTCGACGCGTATTCTCGCTCCGAGTTTTCAATTTTAGCCGAAATTAATTCTCTTCTGCTTCGCCTTTCTCGAATTTTGAAATAAACGAATAAATGAAGCAAAATTGTATCGCGAAACAATAATGGCGATGCAATAAGAATCGAAATCGCTTCTTTCATTTATAAATTGCGTGTCGTGAAAAAACTTTCGGATTACAGTAACTAACTTCTTGCTCGCCTGTAGTTTGCAAATGTTGTGTAATTTAATTTATTTGCTGTAATTCTCTTTATTTTCCAACGTTCACATAAGTTCATTTCGTTTACCTCTTTGCACGTCTGCAAATTTTACGCTCGAAAACTATGTTCTCTTCTCTTTCTTGCGATTCACGCTGATTTCGAGCGACTTTTCCTGGGAGTACCTTTGCGCTTTATTAAATTTCATATCGAGTTTTGTTTTTGTCTAAACACTCGGATTTACATGTTTCTTCTTTTCCCATTGCGAGTTCGCTTTCGAGCGAAATAAGCGTGAAAATTGTACTCGTTTTGCAAATGCAGTGTTAGCGTTCGAAGTGTCGAGCTAGGCGAGATAAATAACTTTAAATACACGTATCGTTGTTATTATATAATTTAACTGCGATAATGCGTTCGTTCTCACACAGCAAAGAAGAGCTTACGTGTGCATTTCGAATGCGAGCAGCAGAAACGAAATTCGGCGCTCGCAGCTTTTATCGCGCCGAAAATAAAATTAGAAACTTTGCAACAAAGCGAAATGAAGCCATTAAGTTTCGCGAAAGAGGTGAGAATAAATTTCGAACGCTTTAATTAAAATGGCGAAAAGTGAGAAAAAGTGAGAAAAAAATGCGATCGCAAATTGTTTACTGAATTGAGCAGCAATATTCGCGGCAGTGAATGGAGCGGTGGAGTTTGTGTGTTTGCGCGTCTAAATTAAACTTGATTCTCGCATCATTTACCATCTCAAAACTTTTCACTTCGCTTCATGGCGAGTGAGCAGACGGAACACACGAAATACACGGATTGGGTGTGGAATGCAACAATAATGAACGAACACACTGTGTTCACTTGTTTCATAATTTTTTCGCTGCTCGCTACTCCATTATTCAAAAAATTTCTTCGCTTAATTAAGTGACCATTGAAGTAAAGCGAAAATTAGTATTTAGCGCTTTTTAATTCTTTCTTTTCATTAATAACGTCGCATTTTCGCTCGGCGCACTCGACATTCTTTTTCGCCGCTTTTTCTTGCACGAGAAGCAGATTTAATGCCGTAACCGCAGCATATTTAGCAGAGTGCACACTACACTATATATAACATGCACATGATGAGAAGTAGCGATGCTTGCACTCGTGATTTTGCAGTCAAACGCATCTATTCACGAAGCAAAAACAGCGATTGTTGCTGTTTCGATTCATTTACAGGCACTTCAACTTACGCTTGCATTATGTAAGACGTTCGAAAGTTTCGAGTGAATAAGGCGAAATGTGCATAAAAAGTGTTTGAAACAAGAGCAAACACGCGGTGTGCTGCTTTTCGCTCGCTTCTCACTTCCACTCACGCCGTGATGCGTATTTAACCGCAGCGATTTTTAATAGAACGGCGACACATTTCAGCGTTTACTTTTCCATATATTTAAGAATGCGCTTATTCGTTTTATTTGTTATTTATAAAGAGCGCATAAATAAATAATCGCTTTGCATTACATCGAAAACGCTCGCTGTTTATTTAGATGAGGAGAAGAGAAATCGAAAGCTCGAGCCGTTGAAAGCAGCGAATTTGAGAAATTCTCAAGCAGCGCAAACGTCATTTATTGTGTTCGCTCGCATATTTGCACGTTTAGAAGTTGCATTTCGCTTCTGTTTCATAAATTTCGCTTTCGCGTTAATCAATTTTTATTGCTTCGCTCAAAAATTTGTTTGCGAGAGCGACGAAAATCGCGTAATACATTTGCGAATAAACAACGACGCTGAATGGAAGCGAAAAAGTGTTTGCTCAAAGCAGAGACAGACCGAGAGCAGAAGAAGAAAACGCTCGGTGTGATCGATATAGCGTTGCATATTGACTTACTATACGATCAAAGAGCAATTGATTATTGAAGCGAGCGTAAAGGCAGCGTAACAGCGAAATTAGATTCGATGCGAGCTTATTAAACGCATTCTTTTTGAAAAGTAGTGAAATTTAAGCAAGTAAGAGACAATAGTCGAATGTTATAACGATGCATTGTCGAGACATGTTCCATGATTATGACTCGATAGCAGCCGCTGCTCTCAATTGTTCCCAGATATGAATTGCACTGCTTGCTGCTTCTGCTGCGATTTTCATTTGCAAATGTCTTCGAATTCGCTCTCAGCTCGTTTTCTCCTCGCTTCTTCGCTGCGCTCACAACGGCAAACTTTTCCTCAACTTTTTCCACTTTACCTCTTCTCTTCTTTGTTTCTAATCGCGTTGAGAGCAATTAAATGTATGTGCGTTAGCATTCATTTTTTATAGTCGAGCATGTGTGCTTTATTTACTGTGCTTATCTCGCACGATAATATGATTTGGACGCGATCTCATCTCCACTCGCATTCGCCAAAGCGAGCGAAAATTTAGCGCATTTTGTTGTTATAAGATTTTACAGTAATTTGCCGTCATTATTACTGTGTCACCATTTTCGAAACCGAAAATTCTCTCCTCTGCTTCTCTTCGCGAACGGCGAACACTTTTTCATAATCGATAGCAGTTCACAACACTCGCTGCGAACGCGTTTTACACCATCCTTCGCTAGCGTTACATTTACCATTTTCAACTGTTGCTACTTTTTAACTTTTCCAACTTTTGCGCGCACAAAAAACGCAATAAAATTTCACATTAAATCACAATTAATTACAATGACGTCTTCATTTTTTCTTAATACTCGCGAAATTAATTACTTCGCTCTTTATCATCGAGCGAATAAGATCGCAAGTTCATAACGCTTCTCAATTATTGAGAAGAACCATAGAAAGCGGACAAATTTCGGCTTGCGAACAATACTCTCGCGGACCGATGCTCGTTTTTTCACCGCCGGTGTTTAAAAATGTTTTTTACTGCGCTCATTCGCTGCCGATTTTTTTTTTGCACTCGAAAGTGACGGTTTGTTGCTTTCAGCACATCTTATTACCATAATTTTATACGCCACTTTATATTCTCTTAATATTTCACGATAAATTTTAAATTTCTAATTTATTAGCGCTTAGCATTTGCTCCGAGAGTACAAAGCAGATTACAGCGTTTTTAAAATGCAAATGTTTAAGATCTCGAAGCGGTGTTTATCGCTGCCGTTTACATATTTTGCGATTGAAAAATTTGTGTCGCGCCTTTCTTACTTCGACTTTGCTTCTTCGCTTTCTTTGTTGCTTTGAATATTTTCGCGAAAATGAAAACACAATTTGAATCGAATTTCTTCAATCAAAACGCAAAGCATATTCGAAATATTTGAAAATTTGTTTGATTCGCAAAGTGTTTGTGTGTGTGTGTGTGTGATAATGAAAAGATTCGAAGAGAAAAAGCTTTTCACGCAAGTTTTTTTCGAAGCCGTTAAAAAACGTTGAAATGTTTAATTATGATTACGAACGACATGTAATTAAAACTGAAAACGTATATGAATGCGAACGATGAGAGGTTTAGTTGAAAGCTGTTTTTCATCCGATCATTATCTTGTATATTAAATGTTGCGCTTATTGTTTCTTCTTAAGTTTGTTGTTTTTATTTTGTGCGCCTTTTTACGAGCAGCAAAAAAGAAGAGAAGCGAGGAATGCAAAAAGAGAAAAGGAAGAAGAAAGAAAAGTTCGGTTGTGTAAACAAGGAGAGAAATTTCACTCGATGTTATGTATAAGTATGAGTGTGCAGTATTGCGGAGTAATTATGAATTTGAGTGAGACAATTTTGTCATAATTTGGCGTTCATAATTTTGCACATTCATTATGAACAGTACGAAACGCATTCATTTTCGTAATCCCACCATCATATTATTCTTATCAACTCTTATTTTTACTGCGCTCAGCAAAATGAGTTGAATTTCAAAATGCTCTTCAACACATTCTCGCCGTATTTGGAAATAAAAGCAAACGCGCTAAGCTATACTTACGCTATAACCATAATGCGATATAATTTGAATGTTATACACGAAGAAAATGATATTCATAAAAATATGCGAAAGCAAAAAAAAAATGCGAAAATGGCAAATCGAGTGCGTCGTTCATTACCTTTGACCCAAATAGCTTTGTTCTTAATTTTCGCATATATTTCGCGTTTCTCTCATTTATTTGTATTCGCTCACACAACACACACACGTACACGTACAGACACACACGCAGTCACATAGTGCACACGCAGCTCGGCACACAAGGCTAGAAATGAAAATCGATGCGAGAAGAGAGCGAAAAACGGTTGACAGTGATAAATGCATTGAAGTCATCAGTTGCGAGCCGTTTGTTCAGCTGCATACATACGCAAGGTATATAGTTAAGTGTACGTGCTTTTTGTAATATTCGTGAAAAGGTAGAAACCTGCTGCTCGAGCTAAGCAGCCATTCAAAACTTCATCGCCGCGTCGAGAATTATTCAATCTTTTATTTAAACACGCATTCGGCGATTCGCAAACTCCACTTTGGCCGTTTTCTTCTACTTTTGCGTTTTCCCGAGCCGAGACACGAGAGAGGCGCGAATTGAAGCGTCGAGTGTAAAGTGTTACCATTGCTGCTGCTGTGTCTTCTGCTTCTTTGCTTCTGTTGTTTTATGACGTTTCACTTCTATGTTTGCGGTTGAAATCCAGCTGTTTGATAATTACGCTGCTTTTTTATGAAAACCATTAAAGCCGAATCTGCGAGAAGAGTATCATCTCGCACTCTGAGCATAAGAAGTACGAGAAATACGAAGCGAGTTGTGTGTTGAACTGCTTGCTTTCTCGAGACGAGCGTCGCTCGATTATGCGGTATGCGGTAATGTTGCGTGCGATAAATAATCGGGCACGATTTAGGCAGTAGAGAAATGGCTTGAATAAATGTTTTCTCTCGATTGGGTGTGGCGCAAACTCTTCGCTTTTAACTCTTGCATTTGGCGAGTAAGAAAAGTCGCGAGTTTAATATGCATTTTAATGCGGAGAATAATTTTTGCTGCTCGATTCGCGGCGAAAGCATGAAATGGACTCTCGCGCAAGTTTGTTTGCTCGAAGAAACTCGCTAGCGAAGCGAACGAGACGCCGTGTGTATAATAAAAATTCAATTGGCGAGCGTTGCATGTAAAGTGATAGATAATGGGTTGATTTATGTGAGTTGACTGCTATCTTTTGTACTTGTAATACCTTGTATGTATGCGAGAGCCTCGCTGCTTTTTCCATCTTCCTTTCTCTTTCGCTTCTCTTTCTTCTTAATTCGTCCGTCGAAAAGTGTATTGACATCGTTATGACATTTGCCATTCTTTTACTCTCATTTTGCTTTTCGCCTTTCATTCTTTCGCTCATTCCATTTTTGCCGTCTTCTCTCCATTCTCGCTGCTATGCGAGTTAAAACTGTGTACTTTCTGCGATAAAAAGCGCTGACATTTCGCTAGCTCCTCTCTATTTTTACATCGCTGTAATTAAAACGACGCAAGCATTCGACGGAGAACACACAGCGAAAGCGATGCTCGCTGCTGCCTGCGTTCGGCTTTCGTTCCCGCTTCCTCGATCGCGAGCGAACAAATTTTAGCAGCGAATGTAATCGAAAAAGTATTTCGCTGTTTTTCACTCTGTGTACTTCGCAAAATCGCTTCACTTTACATTTTACAATGTGCCTGCGACGAGCAAGTCGATGCGCTGTTTTCGCCTTTCCAATTAAAATTTATCGCTTTCATATTAGCGAACGTTTTGATCGATTGGACTCATAGATCGGACTCCTAGCAACTTTATCCTCAACCTGTTGTTCTCGTGTTCTCGGTGTCGTCGAATGAATCGACACATCCTTTTCATTTCAATTCACTTGTTTCTTCTGTTTCTGCTTCTCGCCAGTCGCTGCTTCGACTTGTTGGGTGTAGAAAATTGGTAAACGCATTTATGCGATGCGTTTGAAAGGGAGGAAGAAGAAGCGAACGGCGAGAGAAGAAACAGCGGTGGCGTTTAGAGAAGCGGTTGAGAAAGAGGAAGAAGCGAAAGGAGAATAAATTCCTTGTTGAAATGAGTTGTCAGAGAAGAGAGGAAGAGAGAAGGAATATGGAGGAAAAATAACAAGTTGTTCATAATCTCGAAGGATGTGTTCTGTTCGTTCGCAGCGACGAGAGTGAAGCCGAAATTTGAAAAACCGCAACAAAGACGCGTATATCGAGTGTTCGCAGTGAACGACTTTTATTGTACTCGCTGTACACTCAGCTTTTATCATCTCGTTTTTCTTTTCCATTTCTCCTATCTCAACAGCTCGCGAACAGAAGCAGCAGCAGCGAGAGAGAGAGAGAGCGAGAGGCAAAAACAGAGACGATTTTAGCGATGTGCTTTGTGCAGGAAAAAACTCATGTTTTCTAATTGCTTCCTTTTCGCATTATTTACGGCGCAGAAAAGCAACACTATCATGAAAGGTGCGTTTAGTTTTCGCGTCGAAACGCTAAAGTGTTTTCCTATTAAATAAAACAAAGTAGCGAAACTCTTTTTTTAAACTGCCGCTTTATATCCGCGGAACGTATTCACTGCTGAATACACTTTTGTTCATTGGTTTTCGTCCGCTCATTACGAACAAACGCGATGAATATCAAATTTTTGCGATCAAGCTGCTATAAAGCGACAAACTGTGCAGCATTGCAGCGCGAGCACATTTCGCTTTTTATCCGTCGAGCGCTGAACACTCCTTTTGCTTGTCAATACGCTGGAATCAGCTTTTCTCAAATTTAAAGCACCTTGTTTGATTGGCGTTCAAATCCATGTTCATTACGCCGCTCAGCTTTCGCGCACTTTTTTCATTATCCGAGGCGCTCGTTCTCGCGCTAAAACCAATATTAGATTACAATCGCAATCATTAAATCGCTGCGATAATGAGCACGAGTGATGATATCAGTCGCGCGAAACACGACTTTAAGAGCTGATTGACCGCCTGTTCAATAGACAATATAGGGCGTTGATGGGTGCAGAATGATTTCAGCAGTGAAAAGTGGCATTTGTAGCGAGCGCGGCCGAGCTGGCGAAATCAGTGTGAAAGCTTAATTTGGCGAGAAATGATTTTGCGAAGGAAAATGGAAATATGCGCGTTTATTTTGAGAGCGAAGCGTGTAACACATTCACTGTAAATCTCAATCATTTTGCGTGTTACACATCACGATTCACGAATCACTAATTTCTGAAGCGAACAAAGGCGAATCGATAGCGAAGAGCACGCAGCGTTTTGTAGCAGTCAGTAGCATTTCTTAGCAATTACACCGGCGATGAGGACTGAAGCAAGTTTTCCGATTTCCATTGTTCAATTGATTGCTAATTGTTAAAATGAGTTATGAGCAGAGAAAGCAGCGAACAATCAATTTTGAAGCGAAACAAAAACGCCAGCGACGACTTATCTTCGGATAACGCGATTACTTTCGTGTCACTTTTCACTCTCTCCTCTGCTCGCCGTAAAGTGAGGCTGAAAAGTTTGTATACGAAAAAAGCGATCGCATCTAATAACATTTCTCTCGCACTGCTCGCCGCTTTCTTTTTCACTCCGTTCTCTCCCTTCTATTTCGATCGATTTTCGGATTTAGCTTCGCTCCTCTATTAGACTTCGCTGCAGAAAGAAATAACACACTGCACGCGTGCTGTGTTCCCGAAAAAAACGCTCTTCTCGCTGCGTGGCTCGTTCAATAACGCCACTACACACTGCAATCATGAACCATGTTCTACATTTGCACTCGCTCCGCTGTCTGCTTGCTGCTCCTCTCACGAGTGTGAACAGTGTGGAGAGTGAACACGTAAAAAAATTGTGTTTGCGGTTTAAAACGCGAGCCGCGACCCGCGTGTAAAATATTTTTTCCTTTGCTTCTTCGTTGCGAAAGCTCGAAGAAAGTTCTCATCGCGCTTTTCGCTCGTCAAAGCAAAGCGAGGAGGGAGACGTCGCTTTCGCGAAAATTTATGGTCGCGAAACACCGGTTACGGAAATTGGCTGCAATTGTTGTTTCACCTTATTTTTATCGCTCGCCAATTAATCGAGCGCCTGTCGAAGCTCGAAAAGCGTTGTCATATTTTTCCACTTGTTCTTAGCTGCTGGTTTGCGCAAACAAACTTGAATTGAATCGCAGTAAAGAGGTGAATGAAAGCAGTTTTCAAGCTCGCGCTGATTTTAAGTGCAAAATTCGGTACTTCATTTCGCGCATTAATCTAATCGCTGCACAAGTCGGAGCGAACCTCAAGGCTTCGCTTTGCAATTCGGATCGCATTCTTTTCCTATACTTTTTTGCTTTGTAAATGAGATATCGTTGGCGAGCATTGTTTTCGAAGCAAACAAACTGATATCAATGTCTCTCTCCGTGTTGCGATGTAAAAAAGTTTTTACGCTCACTTTAGTACTCGTATTTTTCATCTCTGCATCTCTCTGCTCTCATTTTGCGCTTTATTCATCGCGAAAATGTGGAAAAGATTTGGAGAAAACAAAGCGAAACATTTTCTGCTAGTTTTGCATACATTTTCAAGCCAATTACATAACGTTGAGCGCAGAAATTGTTTGCTCGCCACCGTTATTTGTTTCCTCGCATCTCTTTGTGTAATCCAGATTTTGAAACGCAATCAAACATGTGAAATGAAAGCGATTGAAAGCACGGAGAAGAGTGTTATTTACATTTGCAATCAAAATACAATTGCATTTATTGTGTCTGCTTCAAACTCATTGCGCTTATCGTTTTCACTTCCGTCTTTTCGCATTCGCGTTTCTCGCCAGCAGAACATCGCAGTTCATCTTCTGCCTTCTCGTTTTTTTCGCAGCCGTGATTAATTACCGACTAGTTTTAACAAAGAATTTCTCGGCCCCTTTCTTTCGCTCACTTCACATCGCTTCCACTTTTCTCGCACAGATACCAACGCCCAAAACGCGAGCATCGCACAGAGTGTGTGTGTACTCTGCTGCTGTTTGTAGTAAATATCCGTTTGCGAGTCTAGCGAACGCATCTCTGTTTCACTTCGCTTTCGGAGACAGAGAAGGCGAAATGTTGCGCTTCAATCTCCACACTTTGTTTTTATTTCTCTCGCTTTCCTCCAATTTCGCGCAGCTCGTTCGCTGTCCATTTAATCTCCGTCTTCACACGTATCAAAACAAATTTTGAATTTTAATCTCGCGACAGCTTCTGACTCTCGAAAAGTCAGCCTCCACATTCTCGCATCCACTTTCTCATCGACTCGCTCTGCTCTGCGCTTCCAACTTTTCAGCGAAATCTATTCAAAAAGTGAATTTCGCAATTGATAGCGAAAACCGAAAACGCATTGCGTTTAAATGGTTTCCGCTTTTATTTAATGAAAAATGTACTCGGAGCACATATTCAATATTTGCTTTCATCGCTTTCTAATGAATTGAATTTTTCTGTCTTTCATTTCGCAATTTAATTTTTGTTAAATTGAAAAACCGCGTTTGAAAGTTAAAATAATTTTCGAATGAAGCGAGACAACAAACTTCACTGTCTCCATCCACCTCCTCGTCATCGTCGTGCTCTGCTCTCGCTTCTTATTGAGCGCTCGTCTAATGTTTGCTTTTACAACAAACCGAAATAATGGTTTTTAATTAATTTAATACACACAATTTGTATGTTAAATGAGTGTGAACACAGCGCTGACGACTCGATGACGTTCGCGTCACTTTTCATGTAGAAAACTTTTTCATCATCATCATCATCCTCTTCTTCTATACGTGATACGAATCGATGCCGAATTTTCATTCTCATCTTCATCTCGTTCGTCGCTGTCGTTTTTCCTCGTCGTCGTTGTAGTGCTAGTCGTCGTTTCGTATATGCTTGTCGTCGTTTCGCAATAGATGCATTCGCGAAAATGACAGTTTCGCTTTTCGAGAGAAGCGAGAGAGAGAAGGAGAAAAATCGCATTGAAATAAAAACTTCTTTCCACTTCTCTGTTAGCTTTTTTTCTAATTATGTTTATCGTCGCTTCGCGTCCGAAACGCTCTGCTTCCTTTTCAATAAAACGCAATTCATTTCTCGCAAAATCCAGTTGCGCTGTGCATTTTAAAACCGCTCGCTGCTCACTCTTTGCGCCAGCAGAGCATCTTGAGCATTTTTTACATTTTCGCTATTCAATTTTCAACAAGAGATAAACGCGCTTCACAAAGCGATCAGAAAAAGAGCGCAAATTAAGCATCGAATTCGGACAATGAACAAAAAAGGTTACTGTGCTCGATTCTTGCTGAAAAGAAGCCGAACTCGACGTGAAAAGCGCAACAGTCGATAAGAAGTTGTCTGCAAAGCGTTTTTGTTGGTTCGAGTACCCAAAGGGTGCAGAAGAAACGGCGTATCAACAAATTGATTGATTGTGATTAGTTCCTATTTCGCTGCTCTCTGTGTTTCTCGGCTCTTTCTCTCGACTGCATCGTTGCCGGTCGCCAAGCTTATATATAGATATCATTGCGGAGCGTAATAATTTTATACATCATAAATTTCTTCTACACTCGACGCGCAATAAACGCAACACTTTGATCTCTCGGCTTTCCTCCTTCTTTTCAACCACTTTTCGCCCTTCTTTTTTTGCGTCGAAATTTTCGCTCCACTTTATACATTGTATATCACGCTGAATTCCGTATGCTGTGATATGCGAATGTGTGTTTAAATTAAGAAGCGCAAAGCAGAGTGTGTGTGAGAAAAGCGATTTTTTTGCGGGCAAACCGGAATCATTTTTTGCGCTTTTGTGCGGCGCGCTACACGAAGCGAAGTAGATGGTTAAAAGTTGAAGAAACTCGAGTCTGACAGAGAATGACAGAAAAGTAGTTTACAATTGTTTGTGTTCGGCGTAACACTTTTCTCGAGAGTGGAAATTACTTTTTAAAACTTTTCAAAACTCGTGTTTTGTTTCGAATTTGTTGCTTTCCTGCGCTCACGTGTTTACTCGACTCGCCTCTTCTTAAGACATTTTTTCATTTCCTTCTCCGCTTTTTGCGATGCCAAGCGTGCGTAAGCTCGCTCAAGAACTCGGAGCTCCTTGTAAAGCAATTTTCAAGTTAATAAAGTTTAGGAGAGGTCAGCGCAAGAGAACAGAGTTTCACGTTCTTCTCTCGTTTCGCTTGGCGCAATTATGCAATTGTTGAATGAGGTTACGCAGTGT
Organism: Dinothrombium tinctorium; assembly: GCA_003675995.1. Lineage (NCBI taxonomy): Eukaryota > Metazoa > Arthropoda > Arachnida > Trombidiformes > Trombidiidae > Dinothrombium > Dinothrombium tinctorium. Next base: position 11,992 of record NCKU01000225.1, read on the forward strand.
AATGTGTGTATGTGATGCGATGTGATGTATGTGTGTGTGTTCAATGTTTTGCAGAGCAGAAAAGGAAATCACTGTTAAATACTATGTAATCAATAGCTCGACTCGACGACACCAGAAGCTTTTCACTCTTGCTTTGCTCTCACCGCTCTCCGCTCTTATCGCGTTCGCCAATTTTTAATGCTTTTCGGCGCAAACCGACGCGTTCACATTTCTCCACAGTTTCGCGTCGATTTCGATTTTCGAGCGAACATCGAATTTCAAATTAATTTCTCCGCATTTATTTCGCACATGTGATTCGTTTCTTCGAGGGACAAATATTGAGTAAACCAGAAGAAAGGTTGAATACCCTTTCTAGATTATGTATACGATGAGAAGACGAGCGAGTGAGCGCTGAGAGAGAGAGAGAGAGAGAGAAGGAGCAAAAAGCAAGCGAAATTATACTGAAAAGCAGTTTCCTACCAATTGAACGTAGGACACACCTTGAGGTTCATATCCTCTCTCCAGTTTGCAACGCTATGTTTATGGTTTTGGTGAACACTGTGTTTCTACTATTCCGATGTCTGGACGTTTTCAAGCGAGCTGAGCTTTATTGTTGCGCAAAGCCAATGCAAACTTGGCGAGTGAATAGAAAGCAAAAGCGTTATGTTTTAAAATGCGGCTCCGCAGTAAACGGAGCCAACTTGAGAAAAGCACTTTCACACAAATGTTGCTCGCTGAGCGAATAAGTTCGCAGTACGGAAACATTTTGAGGATTTCATTTTTTCGCTAAACACTTGATTAGCGCCCTCAGACACTCTCATCTCACCGCTTTTTTCGCGCGCTCACATTTTTGAACATCGCTCAGCAAACAAACGCTGCGAACGCAAATTTGGCTCCGTTTTTCGCAACACTCACTCGCAAGCCTCAAATTGCGTAAATTAACTGTTTTATGCTCTCTCTCGCTGACTCTTTTCATCCGATTATACGTGTTTTTGTTTAACTTTGATAATAAGCAAAGTGCATTTTAATTATACAGTCGAAAATTTGCTGAAAACTCGTCGAATAATTTTGTCGTTTTCGCCACGTTTTTAAGCGAAATGCGTGGTAAATGAAGTAAAGAAGAAAATATGAGCCGAAAGGCGAGCGCTGAGAGAGCTGGCGAAAAGCGCTGTCGGTTCGCTGCACGCGTTTCCGCATCCTTTTATGCGCTTCGCAAAATGCAAATGACAGTAATATTCATAAATTTAGTGTGTCGTAATCATGTTTTAATTGTCGTTTGGAAACGTCACTTTCGTCACGCGAAGTTTTAATCTCGAGCGCTAAAAAATTGTTTTCACTGCACTCATCGCCTTCGCTCGGCAAACGTTCGTTTTCTTCGCTGTTTTGTAATCGAAGCCAAAAGAGAGAAACACTTGAAAAATGTTTCTCTCTATCTGCTGATAATAAAAAATGCGCTTTTTTCAATTCATTAGTGTAAAACACTTTTTTGCAGTTTATTTCCACAGTTTTGTGTTTAACGCGGTTTCACTCTGCGCGTATCTGCTCGTAAAACGCGCCGTTCGAGTGGGCGATTATTTGTCTAGTCGCGAAATAAGCTTTGCCACTTTGATTGATGATTAAATTTAAATTTTCGACTTCAATTTCGCTCTTTCGCACTCTGCTATGCGTTCTAAGAATACGAACTGCTCGCTTGTGCGTACAAATTTGGCGGATTTTGTTTTTTAAAAACGCGAGAAATGCGAAGCGTAAGACTCGAACGCGTTGTTTTACTTGCTTCTCGGCTTATTTCGGAACGTTGTTTCCACAAATTTCGCGCACTTATTAATATTTCATTCGATGCAACTTTTGCATATTGCATAAATCGGCGCAATTTATGCGCAAATAATAAAGTTATTTTCTTTGCTTTATGCCTCGCTTCGCAGCCGCCGTTCGCCAATTCGAGCAGCAACTGATTGAAAATAGTTCATACGTTTGCGGAAATTTATTTCCATTCTCCGAGCGGCAGATCTCAAATTGCGCTGCTGCTGCTGCTACTACTTCGATTACAGTTATTTTTAACTTTTAACATATGGCTTTAAATTAAGCGTGTAACGCTTCATTTTCAATTGTCCTCTCTAATTATTATGTTTTCGAACGGCATGAATAACTGGCGTTCGACTCTTCGCTCAGATCGATTGCGACTCGAGTGCAGGCCGAACCGAGAACCAGATTCTAAGTGGAGAAGGTGTCGCGTCTCTGCGCCTCTTTTCTTTTCAGCGCCTGATTTTTGATGCCGAGCAGCAGAACGAACGCAGCTGAACATTATTTTCGATCGCAATCTCGTGTTCATTGTTATACTTTTAATATATTGAGAGACGAAAGTGATAAGAATCGCTTCTTTGTCTTTGCTTTCTGCTCGTCCGAATATTATTTAATAAACGATTGTTTGCGCGAAAACGCGGATGCAATTAAATCGCATCGCAAACGGCTGAGATTTAATCAGGACGCACTTCGGAATGGACACTTAATTTTGCCGGTAATCCCATTAGTCTATAAATCGCTGCTGGGATAGCGAACCAGCATCAGATGAGTAGCATAAGAAAGCAGCGTTAACCTACTACATTTCAATCGATTTAACCTTCTTTTTCCATTTCGCTCTTCTCTCTCGTTCTCTCTCTTTCGCTCAACTCGTCTTTTTGATGCTTGAGCGATGAACGCCGAGTCGACACTTGCAGAAGATGCTTCCAGATGCTGTTTTGGACAGCGAGCGACAAATTTCAAATGACTGCGTTGATCTTTGTCGCCGCAGCAGTGTGCAGCGATGGCTCGTTGATTGATGTCGAAAAATTTCTCTTCTACCGCTTTTTATGTATAAAGTGGAGAAATTTGTCGTTAAAAAATTGTTTCTGATTTTCGTCGCCTTTTTCACTTCATTTTTTTACTCTCATTAATTTCGCGCTCATAATTTGAAGTGTCAAGCGTTAATTTACTTATGCTTATCGGAGACGAAGTGTCCGTTTAATTTCACTTGCGCACGTTTTGATGGCGGTGATTTAGAAAAAGAAGCGCTGGCTCGATGCGAGTTGTGCGTCGTGTGTGACAGCTTCTTCTACGCGCGGTTTTGTCGTTTCATAAATTTTACATTCGCGCATTGATCAAATTCGAACGCAAATCAATTGAGTGGTGTTTGCGTTGCGTTCAAAAAAGATGAATAAACGGCGATTTTGAATCGCGCAGAGTGGAAGGAAACAAATTCTTTTATTTAATACTCGTAAAAACAAGTGTTGCGTTTCCCATTCAAGCACAATAAAAAAGCAATGGCAGTGAAACGATTTTTTGATTGATTGCTCGAAATGAAGCGCGATGCACGATGCATGTAAGAAGTGGATGAAGAAGCGGTTGAATAGGAGGATGAGGAGCGAGTTGAGAGCGCGAGCTGTCGAATCTGTTGTTCGCTTTTGATCATCTCGTCGTACGCGCTCGCTGTCAGCGACGCTTCTCTCGTCAATCTCGCAAGTAATCCAATATTTATACATCAATCAAAAAACGATGTCAGACTTTGAGCTTTTAACGCTTTGTGTGTCGCGAGCGCGAGTAAGAGAAACGAGTGAAAAGAGCGAGCGATCAATTTGATTACTTAATGTTTTATGTGTCCACTGTGCGCACAAACTCGCGTACGCCTAAATTGACCTTAGAACGAAGCCAGCGGTACGAGTGAAACAAGGATTATGTTAATACTGTTTCTAAGCGACATCGGCAAAGTGCTTCACCTGTTTCAACTCGCTCATCAATTACGTTTTCATTCACACACACATAACACTCGCGAACGCACGCAAAAAAGGCAGAAGATTAAAATGAAATTGCGGAAAGGTCGAGCATTTAATACAATTAATTGTTTTGATGTGATTTAAGCTTCGGTTATGAAGAGCGCAGGCATTCGCTGTGCAAACAAAACGCGCTGCTCAGCTGCAAACTATTTGAATTTAATGCGGTCAGGCATATTTATTCTCTTCGCCTACTTTCATTACGCGACATGTGATTATTTGCCAATTTTAGTTGCGAGTCTCGTCGTTATCATCATTTTTTTGCACACCGCGCTTTTAATTGCCCCAAACTGCAATTAATTTCGAGCGTAAGTGCTGTGAAAAGTTAGCCGAACTATCGTTCGCGCTCTGCGCGTATTTATTTTGATTTCGCAGATATCGCTTTGTGCTGCCCGTGTCTGCGTGCATTGTGCGTGAACACACTCAAGCCTTTAGGTGTAATGCGATGTTTCTTAGCGCTTGTTCTCGATTCCACTCTCGACATCGTTCTCCACATCTACGTATGTTCGAACGAGAGATTGAAAATGAACGGATTATTGACTTAACCATCTTCTCTTCACAAAGCTCGAAACGCTGCTAAACTCGAAGTGTGTGTATCCTTTCGTCAAGCACTAGTTTGTTGTGTACTATAGTTTTGCATCTACGCTCCGCTCTGCTTTGTACTCATCTCTATTTATCGATTTACCGTTCGCCGTGCTCTCTCTCGCTTCGAAACGCGGTCGTCGCTTGTAATTTGTGCTCAACAAAAAGAAGCGAAACGAGAAGAGGAAAACGATGCAAAGAGCGAAAGAGCGAAAAGAAGAAGGCCGCTCCGAGTTCGCGCTCCCTTCGATTGATTTCATAATCCCACTGCTCAATATTGCTTCATCTTTTATCACTGCCTTCTTATTTCTTACGATCTTTTTGGTTTGCGAGAGAAAAATGTTGTGAAACGCGTAAAAATAATGAAAAATCATCGCACATGCCGCACTGCTCACCATTATTCTACAACTTTTCTTCTACGCTTTCACTTTGATGCGTTTCAGCTTTCGATTCGTTTTCCTGAAAGAACTCGTCGCGTTCTTTTGACGATTATCTTCTCACTTCTCGACATCGCCAATTTTCTTTCGCTCTACCCGAGATTTGCTTTTTGAAAATGAATTTTGTCGTTTACTTTGCCTCTCAATCGTTTTGTATTCCCCTCTGTTTACCTGCGATTAAAAAACGCGTGCACCATAAAGAACACGTCGAGGGTTAGCCGTCGAAAGGCTAGTCGGACGACGCAAAACACGCCGCAGTTTTGTTTGTTCAATTTGTGTGCTCACAGCAAATATGTTTGGTGAAAAGCGCGCCTTTGTCACTCGTCTTTCGCAATTGTAAATGCGTTACGCATGAAATGGCTGAGAAGCGCAGCAGTTCGAGGCGCAATCAATTTTTTCGTACAAGTGTTATTTTCGAAAGCCGAAGTAGAAGCTTCGAAACAAAACATGCAAATTGCATCCGTATATTCATTTGGCCCAAGTGAAGCGTGAAAATTAAAATGCGAGTTTTTTTGATTAATTGAACTCGAATGAGGCGCATTTCAATCGCCCGCTTATCTGCCTGCGAGTTGGCAATCCATTTTCGCAGGCTTGCCGTCTCCAGAAAACAAGAAACTCGTGTCAACTCATCGCTTGTGCAATATTTACTTTTTTATGGTCGCCAATAGCGCTCGTTTTTACCGAATGGATACCGCAAAGCAGAATATTTCATTGCTTTTCGCCGCACTCAATCTTCTCGCTTTATAGCCTCTGTCCTTGCAGAGGACAACGACGCGTTTTTTTGGGCAATTCTAACATTCGTTCTACTCGCTCGCGGCAACAGCGCGCACCTAAATTACTGTTTCGGCCATTATTGAGACACACGAACTTGTATTTAACGTCTTTAACATCGCTGATGGATGCGATCGCCGCACTTAGCTTCTCCGCGCTCTCTCCTCTCTTCGCCTTTCTTTCTTTGCTTTGCTTTTCTTTTCTTTGCGCTGCTTTCTTTCTGCTCGAAACACAATACATATTAATCGAGAGAGAAGAAGCATCGTTACCGCGGCCATCGCCGCACTCTGCCTAACTGTTCGCCCCCCTTTTTTCTGCTCAAGCCAATGTTTGTCAGCGCGTTCGCGTCATTTGTGAGTTTTAATACACCGTGTACGATGTATTAGTTAAATAGAAGATTGTGAGCTTTGCTGTAAAGCAAACACTTGCCCGCTCATTAGCGCGGGGAGCGAAGCGAAAGCGCACCGCCGCTGATCAGCAACGAGAGGAGTGAGTGGCGAGATGAGATGAGTGAAGATGCAGTGTATATAAAAATGTTCTGCTGTCAGTGAGTGGAGCGGCAAACAAGACGGAAGCGCATTACTCGCAGCGATTACAAAGGCGAGAGAGCGAACGCCAGTGAGAAACAATGAGTGAGTGAACGCGAATCGAGTGAGCTGGCAATGGCTAAGTGCGTTCGTCGCGAACTCAGCCGTGTTTCCTTTTACAATTAAATAAATATAATAACGTTTTCATCTTTTTTGTTTCTGCCTCGATTAAGAAACGCCACCATTTTCTTCGTCGCGCTTCTCATTTTCATCAAACAGCTGTTTCGCACTTTTTACACGAGTCCGGCGATCGCCGATTGCGCCGGACGTCGAGTAAATTTTTCTTTTTCGCTCGCTCTCTCTTTGCGTACGATGGTTGTTATTTTGTCGTTACTCCTACCCGCAGACAGTGTGCGGTGTGTGTGTGTGTGTGTGTGTGCAATGCATGATCATTGAAAGGGAGGTTTTTCTCTGCTGCAGACGTGTCTACGTGCTTGTGTAGCAGATGCTTGCACTCAAATCTCTATCTGTCGCTCTCTTAAAGCTTGCGCCAATCAACAAACCGCCAAACCGTTGTGTGTGTGTGTGTATATTTCATTTTACAATCATCGCCACTCTTTTTTCGCGAGAAAATAAAATTCGAAACAAATCATAATTTAGAAAATAACCGCAAATCAAATAAAAACAGAGAATGCGGCTTTAAAACACTGAGTGAAAAGCAATCAATTGAAAAACTAACTCAAATTTAAAACGCAATAAACTTAAAAATGAAATATCAGTGGATGGAGAGAGCGAAGCGATGAGAGGCAAAAAACATTTTACTTCACTTAAAATATAGCGTTGCGCAAAAAAACAGTCGCTGCCGCAAATTAAAATGCCGTAACGGTCTCTGCGGTGTCCGCAGTGAGCAATCATTTTCCGTGGCAGTTCGACCGTCAATTTTCCAGTTTATTTCGCGTCTTATTAAGCTCATAAATAAAGTAAAAAATCTGTTCGAGTGAAGTGAAACAATCGAGACTCGAGTGAATAAACGTCGATGCGTTTTTTCGCCTAAACACTAAATAACTTGTAATTGTATTCGTGGTCATTAGATTGCTTTCCAACTTTTTTCGCTCTCCGGTCGAGTGTTTGCATTTGTGTGTTTTGTCGAAAATTATTTGCTCAAACCGCAGCGCGAACTTAATTTCTCCACTCGGTCTTTTTTCGCCTCTATTTTAACTCTTTAATTAAAAGATGAGCGTTTGTGTGTTTTTAAAATGATTTTTCTCTCGTTTGCTAATTTGAAAAGCCATTTAGAGTTTTGAATGAATGATGAAAAAGAAACGAGCGTCATTTTAATTGGAGAGCAAAACATCGTTTCAATTTCTCCAAAGGCAAATTAGTGTCACTTTTAAGTAAGGCTGAAATTTGTTTTCAAAATTTAAAAGCGGCAATGCTTACTTTATTTCAACTTTTGCGTTTTACAGCTGTTTCGAACGCAAGCCGCTGTAAAAAATTTATGCTCGCCACTGCGAGCCACCGCAAAAATGAAAAATTCACAAAATTGTTAATTTTTAATTTTGAAGTTCTTTAAACTTTAAATCTCTTTGCTTTTATCTTCACTTCGATATTCACTGAATGCGAACTTTGTGCCTTCAGCGATCCATAGACAACATCGATATTTTGTACCATTGGCACTACTACACTGATCTATATTTAAAGTCTCATCCGAATCTGTTCCTGCGAACCCGAATTCGATAAGCGCGGCAAAAGGACGGAAGCTCAAATTAAAAACACAAGAGCTTCGTTTTGAGCGTTATCGCTGAAAAGCGTCGAGGAAATGGAAAGAGCAAAGCGAACAAAAAGATGAGCGTTTTGTTTGAGCATTAAAATTTACGCTCTGTTCAAAAAGCAAAATTGTTGGTTTTGAAAATCTGCAGATTTACTTTTTCATTTGCATAAATTGTTTTCGAAAGCTACTTTAAAGTAGTGCTTCTTTCTCGAACTATAACTTCATTTTCTAATACCTGTTTTAATTTGAGTTTTCGAAAAACAAAACTCTCGAAACGAGATTGAGAGTTGGTATTTACTTTGATTGTCGCTTTTCTGTTTTTTAAGCATCTCATTGCGAGCAAAAAACATTTTTCACTCGCTCGCTGTTATCAACTTCTGTTATGAACTTTCAAATTGTTTGTATTTTCACTTCTTTTTTTATTGCGTCGTAAAGAGCGAGAGCGAAAAATAGCTTCACTGAGCTCAAAAATGTCGAAACTGTATTTTCATGTTTCAATACGAGAAAATATTTTATTTGAGATGCAATATATGTTGTTGCTTTACACACTTCTTTCGAATCGAGCGCACTGTTCTTCTCTTCTTTTTCAATGCTACGCCAATGTGCGAAAATCTATCAGCTTCAAAGCTCTTAGCTCTCGTCGCTGTTTTTGTGCGCGAAACAAAACGCATCGCTAGATTCGAAAATTTGCAGTCGAAATCACACTCTTGTCAATGTATTATGTAAAGTGAAAATTTGATTTTTTTTTCTCCTTCTTCTTTCGCGCTTCCATTCGCATAATTTATCGACTGTTTGTGCGCCGAAAATTGAAACGATAATCAATTCGACGAGAGAAATGTAAATCTTAAAGAAAAGAAACTTTTTTCGCATTAACTTTTCAAAGCTCGCCGTCTTCTTCTCTTTTGCTTTTCGCCAATCCATGTGTTTATACCGTTACGGTTTTCAATAAATCCGGCAATCCGCTTTCAAGCTTTTAAACGCGAAGAAAAGAAACATTGAATTGAATCGAAAACGAAAATCAGACAATACAAATTCGTCTTCTCGACGTTTCTCTTCTTTTCTGTGTCCGTTCAAATCGTCGAGCGCCGCTTTTTGTTCGCAAACATTGTTCAGAGAACCTCGTCTAATGTCGAGAATACGTTTTCCTAGCGTAATTGGATAATGACCGACGCTAAACGCAGCAGAAGAGAAAGAAGCCCAGCTAGCTGTCACTCGTTTCGTCCGTCTTTTCTCAAAAGACGCATTTTTCGCGATCGAATGCTGAACAGTAGTCACAATCCGACGAATATGATCAATATTTAAGTGCTCCGCTTCTGATCATCCATCCAACTTATTAGCAAACACGCGATTGTGGCTTGTCTAATCTCGCGAATATTACGCTTTCATTCGACAAATGGAGTGCGCGTGAGAGCGAAAAAGCTGACCATCGGTTGCCGAAATATTCCCAAATCGAAAAGTGAGACTAATGGTGGAAGTAGCAGCTTTGCGAGAATGATTGCCGTAATGCGAACGCTTCTTTTGTTTGTTGCTCCTATAGCGCGCACATAGCGAAATTGAGCGAGATGAGAAACTAATTACTTTTCGACAAATAAAGTAAACTGTAATTTACGCGTAACAATATTGCTTTGTCACATAGAAATTTTTGATGGTGCGCCTTTTTTGATCACAGCGCAAAACAAGAGGAGAATATTAAATTATCAGCGTAAATGAAATTTGAGCAACACACACAAACACACGAAAAGCTTTGTGCGAAGATGATGATGGTGATGGTGATGATGACGATGTTGTTGATGAGGCTCTTCTTGTTCTCGAGCTGCGTATGCAACGTCGCGCGTTGTTTGCGTAAGAAAAGCGCCCAAGTTTCGCTGACGAACAAGGCGAAGCATCGTTTCGTCGAAGGAACAAATTATCTGCACTTTTATTAAGATTGTGATTCGCTTCATTAGCGTTTTTATAAATCGTTTTTTTAATTGGCAACGAACATTATTAATTAAGAAACAACGAACGTTGCTTTTTCATTTCGCTCTCGTTCGCTTCCTCATCCTCGTTTTCTTTTTCGCTTCGTCTCTCCATCTCTCTTTGCTCTCTCCGTTCTCTCGTTCTGCGGTGAAAAATGATCAAAGCATTTTCTCTTGTTCATCTGGGCGCAAAAATATGCTCTCGCTCATTGTGTGTGTATTGCGATTTCTTCTTTCATTCCGATTATTGATATTACATCGTTATCATCATTTAGAATGCGCAAATCTTTTACTCTTCAAACTCGCAATTTAATTTTTCGCAACAAATTGCGTCGAATTTAGCGTTCAAATCGTGCATATTAACGACGAAAGAGGCTCGAAATGTTTAAAGTAGAAATTTAAATGTTACGTTTGACTACAATTTGATAGTTGAACAATTGATCGCTGCTTAACGTGTAAAAATCAAATTAGAACTTAAGAGCAAACAATTTTTTGGCTCGCCGCGAACACTTTCTACTCGATCCTCGCATCTAATGTGTTAAGTGTGTGTGAGTGCGCGCCAAAGCGAAAAGCCATCGTTTTGCCCGACGGCGAAACGGCGCACTTATATATACGCCTAGTACATAATATACGAGCAAAAAAATGGTTTACGTTCTCTTTTTCGTTATTATAACATTCTTTTCTTTCTGTTTTCTAATCAGTGGTCACCGAAGAAATATGTCGATGAAAGCGATTTGTGTTGATTGCTGCGCTAAAGCAGAGAGAATGAAATAAAAACACTTTTCTCATCTTGTGGCATCGTTTTTCGCCTTTCATTTTTCTCCGCTCACTCTGCGCCTCTCCTCTCTTCTCTCACCGTTTCAAAGCGCATCAAAAAGTTTCAATTCTGCTTTATTCACTTCTGCATTGCATATCGCGAAAACGTGTGCTTCACTCTGCCTCTTCAATGCAGCGCTTGTTTTTTTCTTCTTTCGCCGAAAACGACTGAACAAAACAATTTTGCTCACATAACAAAAAAACGAGAATAACGAAGCAAACATTATTTGATGCATTTATGTACTCAGCGAGAGCGCTGCCTCGCATTCAATTGCTTTCGTGCGCTATTCAGTATGCTTTGCGGCGTTGTGGCGAGCGCGGCTAGACGAGTTAGGAGAATGGCGAAATGTATAACTGTTAAATAACATATTACACGTACACTTTTTATTAGATTAAGTTGGATGCTTTTTCAGTTTCGCTTCTCGCTCAAAATACCGACTTTCGCGAAGCTCGCTCACACGAGTTACTTACAAGTGATTTTCTATTTTCTTACGCTTTCCACTGTTTGCGCTGAGCTAACCGAAACTTTTTGTTGCTTCTCAAGTTGCGTGCGAAAAAATGAACTCACTTCATGTGACAAACGTTGGGCAGCTGCGAGAATCAACAAAATGCTGGCGACAAAAAGCATTCGTACTCTCGGCTAGTTTGTCGCGATCAAGATTAACATATTTGAGTGCGTCACTTCGAATTCACCCGTGAAACTCGCAATTTTTGCTGCTCACACGAGTTTTCCAAAGTGCACTTGATCAATAATTTGCAGATTGAATTGAGAAAAAATTTGGAAGCATGAGAAGTAGAATAATTTGTTAATCAACTGCTTCATCTATTTTCTTATCTTCTACATTTGCATCCAGCTTTAAGCGCTGAACACACCTTTCGAATGAAAACTTTTCGCTCGAAACATCAGATGCGTGTTTTACCGTAACGAGAGTTGTATTGGTGAAGCTTTTTTAATAAAGTAGCGATCAGCGCGAAGGTAGTGAAGTGAGTGCAGCTCTGATTAAAACAGTGAAACAATTGCAAGAAGAGTGGAAGAAAGTAATAAGAAAGCGTTTTTTGCAGCGTTCACTCAATTCGCTCGACAATAGATTCATAGCGTATTTGAATGCTCGTTTCGATTTCATTTCGCTCGCTCTCGATTCACTCGCTAGAACACTGTTCTCTCGCGTAATTCGCGTTCGCCGCTTAATTTTTGCGAATTCACTTTGCACAAAATTAACGCTCGCAGTTTTACGCTTTCAAACGTGACATCGCATTTTACGGTTAAACGAATTTTCATTTTTCGCTCTCCATTCGCTTATTTATTTGTTTTTTTGCGAGAGGCAATCGAACGATGCCGAGCGTTATTAAAATAGTAATAAAAACAGTGCGTAATTGTAATAGTTTAGAGTGCAATTTGTAAGTGTATATAATATAATGTAAAGTGCCTCTCGGTGCAAAATGTGCCGAGATTAAAGTGAAATTAATCTCGAGTTTAATACGTTATTAGCATTTTTGTAGAGTGTACACAGATTTCGAAAAGCGAGTGTGTAATTATTATTTTCTGCAAAATCACTTTCGATGTGTAGCGTTTCGCTAAAGCATCTTATTTATGTTGCCTTTCACGCACCCACACTCATAGCACACACACATACACACACACACTCGGCTCGATTTCAAGCGCTCTACGCAGCACTCGAAACGCAGTACATTTTTATTGTAATTTTCGCCTCTCACTTTTATTGAGATGAATAAAACGAATGCAATTATCGATTCGAGCGAACTCGATGAAGCGTTTTTCGCGAAGAAAAGCATTTCGCTGTATATTGAAAAATAAATGAAAAATTTTTCTTATTTTATTTTCGTTAAAGCCGTTGTAAGTGAAAGCGATTTGCTTAATACTACCCGAGATTATTTTCTTGTAAAACTTTTCTTCTTTCTTCCTTTTATTCTTATCGAGATCTTTTGATTACAGAAAAGATGTTTTACGCCCGTAATTCTTATAGATAAGAACGACGCGATGTTCTTTCGATCGAGTCGCTCTTTACGCGTTGCGCTTAAAGCCGCAAACAAATTTCACGTTTTCGCTTCTTTATAAATAGCCGAGGCAAGAGAAACAAAATCAACGTTGATCTTCGCGAATTGTTTTCCGCCCGTAGACGCATATTCTTTTCGCTTCATCCAGCGGCAGCTTTTGTTCGAGGCAAAAGTGTGTTTCGATTTTCAATTATATCATTGCTTCAGCCTTCGAGACTCTCGCTGATTGTCAGCGCGCGTAAAGTTTTAAAAAATTATCAAATAGCGAACTAAACTTTACTCCGAAGAGTTGTGCGAAGAGTGGCAAAAACAAAAAAGCAGCGAAAGTGAGTTTCGCATAGAAAGTATTTAAAATTGAAGCTGCTAAAACAACAAACGAGAATCGATGGTTTAGCTTTACTTGTCGCTGGTAAATCGGATTGATGCTCGCTTCTGGATCACTTCTCTGCTCTCTATTTCCAACAATTGCTCGATTCATTTTGTGTATTCGCGCCGAGCAAGTTTCGCGCTTCTTTGCGTTCAAATTTTGCATAAAAGCGCAACACACACAGTGCATAGAGAGCGCGGGAAATCAGCGTTGATTCAATGATTTATATGTTGTGTATTCGTTGCTTGCCTCTTTTTCAAATATTTTGGTTATGAGAAAGATTTACGCGTTAAAATGCTCTGCGTTTCGCTTGCTTCTGTCATCTCGCTCCTCTCGCATCTCCACTCATCCTCCGCTCCCTGCTCTCGTCTCTCATCGCTGCGCTTCTCTCCCGTGCTCTCTCCCGCCCGCGATGAATTAATCTGCGAAACGCTAATTGATGGATAGTGAGCACCAATTATTTCGCCGTTTAAGCATTTTTACGCGGAGTAGTGAAGCTAATCGAATACTCGCCTCTGTTTTCTGCTCGCGTCGAGCGCACCAAAGGCAAAACAAAAACAAAGGCAAACACACACACACACACACACAACACACACGTACGCGACAGAGAGACACCACATCGGAAGCGACACGAAAAGACACAAATGTTGGTGAAGTGGCTGCGAGAGGAGCAGAAGCGATCTGCTCGTTTTGTCTTCATTGCGAGCCGCTCACTTCTTTTTCACTCATTTGCTTTCTTTCTTTTCGCACAGAAAACGACTGCTAAAGAAGTGAGCGATGAGAAGAGCAGCAGTAAATTAAGTTTAGCAGATAGTGGCTATAATCGGACATCGAGTGGAACGTCGAACATATTAACGACAACGGCGACGGCGAAGATTGCGTCCAATAAATGCTTGAAAGCGAACTGTTTCTCGTCGGTTATCAATAAACAACATCATAAAGAGGCGAAAAACCAGCACAACAACCAAAACAACAACACGATCAGCAGTAGTAACAATTTAACATCGACAACAACGACGACAAGTGCAGTGAATAAAAGCGGTGCTGTTTCGAGTAACAATCATAATGATAACAAATTGAACAGTTCGACGACGACTGCGAGCAGTGAGCGTGTGATGAAGAAAGGCAAGAAATCGCTGAGCAAGGAGAAAGAAAAGGAGAAGGAGAGAATATCGGCCAAAGAACGCGAGTGCAGAGACAAACTGAACGGCAAAAGTGTCGCCTGCAACGAAACCAGCAAATCGAGCAACAATAACAAAGTGTCGAAATCATCGTCCAAATCCGTGTCGTTGTCGCCCGCGTCTTCGTCGAAACTGAAAGCGTCGAAAAAGAAAAGTTCTCTGAATCACTCTTCGACCAGTGTGTCGTCCATCACTTCGTCGACAACCGCAACCAGTGCAACCGATGCAGCCACTTGTGCCGTTTCAAAGGTAAGCCGAACCTCATTCATTTCGCGCTCTTATCAGCGCTTTGCGCGAACACTGCGAACGCAAATTGCATATTAATTAAATTGTTTTCTTCTCGTTTCGCCCTATCCTCTGCTTTTTCATCTCATCTCGTTTCGCATTCATTTTCACTCGCTCGCCGCCTTTCGCATAGTTCCGATTCCGGATGCTTCTCTTCGTTGCCGTTCACCTCGCTCCAACTTAATGCAATTTCAAAGTGCACAAAAAGAAGCGCAACGAGCGCGATTCGTTTCTGTGTATGTCCGCGTGTAGTAAGAAGCTGCTCCGCTTTTCGCTGCACAGAAGCGCATTATGTGTGTATCTCTTCTCACCTTCCTCTTCTTTCTTCTCTTCTTCTTTTATTCTCACTTTCGAGTGCAAAAATAAAAATTCTGCTTTATGGCGCTTTATTTTTCATACGCAAATAACGCATTCAGGCACAGTGAGATGCTTTTTGCGTGTTACCGTAACTCGAGTTTCGAACGCAATGCGAGCCATAATTTGAATGCATAATTAAAAGAAAGCAGAATAAAAAGCGGAGTGCAAAAATGGCTTCGTTAAGAGGCAGCGAGTTGTGTGTGTGTGTGTGTGTGCGAACCTCAAAAATTTGTTCTACTCTCTCCTCTCTCGTTCTCTCTCATCGCTGTTCTCTCGCTCTCCTCTCGAATTCTCTTTTCAACCCTTAAAGCATAAAAAATGAATGGGCGTTCGACACTTTGTTTCAAAGCACACTCACTAACACGCCACCACTCATTTTCTATCTAATAGCAGATCGCATACTTTTGTGATCCCATTTTTGAGCAGCGAACCTTTCAATTCGCAGCAACTCATTTCTTTTCACTTTCGCTATTTCTCTTTCTCTCTTACATTTTCCCATTGCTTATTCTTGTCTCATTTCGCTAAATTCGCGTCAAGGTGGCTTTCGAGCTGATAAATATTTAAAAGCAATTCGAAACGAGGCAGAATTCAATCAGAATTTTAACCTTCTAAACGCTGAACGCTTTCTTTGAAGTTGATTGTTTCGAAATGATCAAAATTGTAATTAATAAAAACACTTCGTCGTCGCATTTCGGCTGCTTTTGCGATTATTTCAACTCTTGAGCGAATACGACGAAATCGACGCCAGTGAATTGAAGTTTTTTCGACGAGCACAAGTTCATAAAGTCTTTTCAATCGAATTTACGGTTTAATTGTCTCCAACCAATTTTCACTTTTCTCACTTTTTCTCCACATATTAGAAAAGAGAGCAACGATTTCTTAATTAAACGCGACTTTACTCGTCGCATTGCATTTTTTGAAAGTAAACTTTTTCAAATGCAATTTAATCGCTTTATTTCATTTGAAATACAATTTTACAGTTTTCAATGTTGAGATGCAATTTTTTACAAAATTTTCTCAGGTGTGCAAAAAGTAGCGCAACTTTAAAAAGTGAAATGCTCATAATTCTCAAGTACAAATAGCGATTTGAAAGCAGTTTGCTTTAAGCCACCAGTCGACGAATGCAAGGCTGCGAGGTAGATCACAAGATCAGCGGATCAGATAAGGCGCGCAGGCAGACGCAATCGAGTAATGATGACGATGTAACAACTCATATTTTGTATTTTTCGGTGAAATGAGCGCTTTGTTTTCTTTTTCTTCTTCTCGTCTTGACGCAAGGTACTACACAGTGTAGGGAGTGATAATAGCAGCAATGAAAGGGAAGAAGTTTTCCTCTTTTTTATTGCTTTCACGACCAGAGTATAAAATGCTACTGTTGACTGCATTTCAAGCTTATTAACGCAACGCAATTGCGTTCGGTTTATTTTATTACTTTTTGTCTTTAAAGTTTTTCGAAAACGATAACAATCATTAAAATGTGAGCGAGCGAGCAAAAACTTACTGAACTCAATTTTCAACGCATTGTCTTTAGTTTTTTGCTTTCATTCTCCGCCACTCGTTTTAATTTCCATTTTTACAGCTTTCTTTACGAACGGCAAAACTTTTAGTAATGAAGCTATTGTTTTACAAATCCGTCTTCACTTTTTTACGATCAATTCTCGCGTATGGAAATCGAGCGAATTCGCTCGCCGACATTCGCCATGCATCGCCTCTGCTATTCTCGGCTTTAAATCCATAAGTCAGTGTTTTTGTCTACTCGTGCAGCTATAAATAGTTCGCTTTTGCTTCGACTGCTCGCTTGTAGATGGTGTAAATGGATCGGTTACCAGGATTTGTCAGCTTGCGACCAGAATTTCTCACTCGCTGCTAATTTAAGCGAATTGAAATGTTGGCTTTGTTTTCAGCGTATTGATTAAAGTGAGCTAATGCGAGTCCACTTTTTAGCTTCGATATAAAAACGCACTTTTCACGAGCGAATGAATAAAAGTGAATGCGAAGCAGAAAGGCAGCAGAAGCGAAAGCGCAAAGCTAGCAATCGAGCGAAATTTGTTTAAAGCGATTTGTGTTTAGCATGTATCTAATGCTTAGGCGTTTTTTCGCATCCATTTTGACTCTGAACGCATACAAATCTCAAACGATCGCTTTGCAATTCGTAATTGGCTGCGAAGAGAAGAAAAGAAGAAGCCGAGCGCTGAGGCAAAGCCGAGGAACTGAGAGCGAAGCGAAAAAAGAACGACAAACAGATGAAAAGCAAAAGGGAGAAAAATCAATTAACAATTACACGGCGGAGAAGATGAGTTACAGCTAAAGTGGGTAGTAAAGTATGCTCGCAGGCGATACATGTAAAATACTGCGCTACTACATCACTGCTCGAGAGTAAAGTGTGTTTGGCTTTCGCGAAACGAAAATACATTGGAAGCGAGAGAAAGTGAGCGAGAGATAGTAAGAAGTCAGAAGAATAAATCCTTTTAGGAAATGATTTCTCTTTTTCTGCTTTTTATTCGTTTCGAAATAAATTGTATTTAAGTTCAAATCGATGCTAACGTCACTCTGTTTGCCATTAAACTTATTTCGCTTCCTCTCTCTCTACCTCGCCATCCGTCTGAAGCCAAAAGTATTTAGAAACAAACAACTTTCTTGTCAAAACTTTTCGCGAGTTTCGCTTCGCTCATAACTATAATTTCTAAAAGCAGAGCAGCTAAGAGTTGAGTGACATTCGCAGCCTCAATCGACAGCGGCTTCGTTGCGATCGCATTTAATTGCGAGTGTCCAAGATTGAAGAAAGTGATGAGAAATTAGCGCAGAGCGACAAGAAAATTTTGTGGCCGCTTTTTGCGCAAAAACGCTAAATTGGTTTTCGGTTTCGATTAAACGCATATATCAGTTCTCTCGCGACGTGAAGGTTGAGCCTCCCGAACTAAGATGAAAGAGCGAGAGCAGCGAACACACAGAAGAAGCGAAAAAAAGCGAAAGTGAGGGATGCGTTCACGGACCACTTGACATAAGCAGACCCTCCTTGCGGTGAATAACCGCTCAGCGAAGCAATTGAGCCTCCACTCTATTATTTCGCTCCGCTCTCTGTGTCTTCTTTCATTTTTCTCTCCACTTCGCTCGCATACTTTTTCGCTACTCTCGTCTCCAGTCGCAATCAAACCGTTGCTTGTCCGCGTTTATTAACGAAGCGACTACCGAAATACACAGCTCATTACAGCTTTAAATATTATTCTCTCGTTTCATTTCAAATTTAAATTTCGTCTTTGTTTTGCTCGCAGTCGAAACTCGCTTTATAATTTCAGTAAACACACACTTGGAAACTACTCTCGTCATTTATTAGGCTTTTATGCGATCACTGAGTTTTTGTTAACAAATACCATTATCATTTAATTTGCCGTATAAATGCAGCGTACGCTTTAGAAGTTTGCATAATATTTTGCTAGTTTGCTTTTGTTAGATGGATGATGAATGAAAAAAGAATTTCGTATTAGCGAGAAGCAGAGTGAACACGAGCGAAAGAAATCTCCAATTTAATTTAACAACGGCAAACTTTATTTTGTAATTATATCCACTTGGAATTTAATATTTTCAAGCAAGCAAGTGAGTAAGTATACGAAAGAAAGAGAGGCGAATAGAGCGAGAAAAATAGTGACGTGAGTTTGAGTTCGTGAGCGCCCGAGGCTCGTTCAGAGAGGTTAGTGGTGATTTTTCTGCTCTGGGTTCGGTCGTCGAAATGTGTATATAAGCTCCATTTGCGTGTAGAGAAGCATATTTTTAGTTTTACTTTTAATGTTCATACAGCCATAAAGGAAGTGCCAATTTCGAATTCTGATATGCAGTTGTCAAACGATCGCTACACGCATCGTTCGTTCGTTCGTACGTCGCCAATGATTAAGTAAGTAACACAGTGCGCACAGCCGACAAAAACCACACACATACGAACGCTGTCGTTTCAATAAAAAATCTCACTTCTCTCAAAAATCTAAGGAACAAGACGTTTTCTAAACAGCTCACCATCTCGCTTTCTGTTTGCACACTTGTCACTTTGTGTAATTTCAAGCGATTTTGCCAGCGCATTCTCTGGCTTTAATTTCCAAAGCTTTTCCAGCAAAAACACTTCTGCTATTTGTCTCGACAAATTCCTTATTGTAGAAATTGCTTCTTTCAAAGTAATACTACGCACACACGCACACACTCCAAATATTTCAAAGAAATAATTCATCAACGTTTTCAGCAGCTCGCAATCTTACGCTTAAATACTCGATTTAGCCGTTTGTGAGTTTGATCGTTTTTGAACGCGAAAAAAATCAAGCCAGTCGAAACGCAATCGTTTATTCATTGTTTACGCACACCTTTCGCACAATTTTCATTTCAAAGATGGAGTTTATTGAGCTAACTCGCAAGCGTTGTTGATTATTCGCTGTACTGAATTCAGCTTTTTGTGTAGCTGAAGCGTCGTTTCCGATGCTTGTATGTATTCTTGCGTACGCGAAAAGCAGCGTATTTATAATGAATGATGAATGAAAAGGACGCGAAAAAGAAGTGAATGGTGCAATAAATTCGATAAACAGAACACAAACGACGAAAGATGTAATGAAATTGATGAGTGGCGAAAATTTTTCGCTACGCTAATTTGATGCGACAATGAGTTAATAATTGAACGCGGGTTTACATTCATTTCTTCTTGACTCTCGCTCTTCTTCTTCTTCTTCTTCGTTATCGTTGTCGTCGAACGCAGGAAGGTGAAGCGAAAAGAGAAGAACGAAAGCGAGTGAAAAAACGCAGTTACTCGCAGAATGAATGTTTTCACGACAGAATCACTCACTATTTTTGCTTCTGCTTCTCCTCGCTTCGTTTTGTCTACATTTCATGTTTTATTTCAAATCTCTATTTTCCGAATTATGACAAAATAATGCAACATTTGTCTCGAACACTTACAAGTTGGGAGTAGCGCTCGCCTGCTTTCGAGCTACATTTGTACTTTTTAAAAGTTTACACAGCTTATTGTTTTATCAATAATCTTCTTATTTCTTCTTACTTTCAAAAGCTTTTCACATTTTTTCCACTTTTTTATTGCAACGAAAAGCATCTCAAATTTCTCAAGAGTCTGAAGAAGCATCGTTTTCATTCGCGTTTCAAAAAAAGTCCAAATTGTTCATTAACATTGTGAATAGCGCTTTTTATGTTCAATCCATTGCTTTCGTACCGTACAAATTTGCTATAGACAGAAAGCGTTCGCTTCTGAATTTGAAATCAGTTTTTTCGCTCGCTCTTTATTCCAACTTCTAGACATAACAAAAAAATGGTGTAGAGAAATTTTGATTTCAAATTTATTTATTCTAAAAGCATCTCTCGTCAGCTTTTCAGTTATTTAGAAACATATTGTTTAAACTTTTGAAGCGAAAATAGCGTAAATCTTGTCGGTTTCTTTCTTTTTCAAAGCGCTTGACAAGGATAACATATTAATGCGATATAAGTTACTATTGCGTTCTTCTTTTCTCTTTTCGTTGCTGCTCAAAAATAATGTGCTGATTGGTTTTCAAATCCGAACTCATGATGCTTGAACGCTGCGCGTTTTGATGCTTTCTGAAAATGCACTTCTCATGTTTTAACGTCAATCGTATTACTATATAAGCGTCGAAACTTGCATCTCTAATATCGCCAACACTCGATGAAATTTTCACTTCGTAATTCACGTTAATACATTAAATGCTTCTATTGAAAATTTTATTTTTAATTTTCCATTGAATGAATTAAATTTGCATCGTAAGACCACAAATTTCTCGTGTCGTGTTCAATGCTTCGCGCAAAAACAAAACTTTTTCTATGCTTAAAAATTTGTAAATAGTAAGCTCTTGATGGAATGTTTTACTATCCTCATAAAACTGGTTTTTTAAATGTTAAAATTTTCGCAAAACATTTTGGAGTAAGCTACACGACTGTGGACGAAAATATCCACAATTTCATGATTATTTTGACGTTTGGAGGAAGTTACAAAAGATCATTCACTAAAATTTTTAAATCGTCTTAAAACTTTCGGTCTCCGAAAGATAAAAGATAAAAAGAAAGCTTCCGGAATCCATCAAAGTAAAGAGTTGCAGACTTAAAAGCACAATATTAAGGTTTTTTTCTTTTCATAACTGGAAGCTTTTTAAAATGAATTTCTCTCATAAAGTAAAAATTCTCAAAAATTTGTCTGCAATCGACTTTTCATTTTTTCTCTGATTTTGCAAAATCAGCTTTTTTTGAAAGAAAATCAGTGGCTTATTCAACTTCTATCTTAGTTATAAAAATCGCAATACTTCGAACTCAAAACTTATTCAAATCTGCACAAAACTGTTTTAGAGTGTGTAATGCCTTTATTTTGCAGGAAATTTGACACCTCATTTTTACCTCATTTAGTTGAAGTTAGAGAGCAGAAAAAATAAAATAAAAAAGATCTATAAGAGATCTATAAGATCTATAAGATCTATAAGATATAATAAGATAAAAAATTCACAATGAGAGCAGATCTCGCCTTGTTTATTCATTCTGATCGCAATATAGCAAAAGATTTCTACACTTTATTTGCAATAATTTACTTCAATAAATTCAGTGAATTCTTTTACATTTTGCTTTTACTAGAGAAGGAAACTAACAAATATTATTTTCACGAAAAACAATCATCTACTGGATAAAACTGGTTTATTTAAATATTAAACATGTTGATAAGATTAGCGAGTTTTGGTCCGCCACTATGGACCGAAAAAAAGTTTCATTTATAAAGCATACTTCACCGCTAATGAAAATTTTTTCTGTCCACAGTAGTATTTTAAAACAGAGTTAAAAAAACAAATATATTCAGTGTTCAGCATGCCTTAAAGTTTCCATGTACTTTTTATCATCTACATTTACACAAGTTAAATGCTTAAATGAATTCAAAGCAATTTGGGAACATGTAAATTGAAGGTAATGGATTTAATCTTGTTTATCAAAATCTATCTTGAAAATGAGTCGATGCATATTTTGACTCGATTCGGGCTCTCATTTTGATATTGAATTGTGTATAAGTGACCCTGGCTTAAACCAATGTCCAGCGAAAATTTAAAGAAATTTCCGATGCTTTTC
Organism: Dinothrombium tinctorium; assembly: GCA_003675995.1. Classification (NCBI taxonomy): domain Eukaryota; kingdom Metazoa; phylum Arthropoda; class Arachnida; order Trombidiformes; family Trombidiidae; genus Dinothrombium; species Dinothrombium tinctorium. The sequence goes on from NCKU01000225.1 coordinate 33,943, forward strand.
ACCAACCTCATTCGTTTATGAACGCTTTGTGATTGCATTTAGAAGTTCTTTTCAAACTTAAAAACTTTGATTGAATTAGCGTAAACTTCCATCATTTTCTTAATCGATATTCAGAATCATTAATATGAAAAGTTATTCGCGTTCAACAAAAACGCTTTTCATTGCTTTTTAGTCAAAATTTGTCTACTTTTACAAATGACTTTTTGCTTTTTGTGTTTATCCTTTCGGATGCGTTTAAAAATTTCCTGATTTCGTAAAATTAGCGACATAATATCGCAAATTGCTTATTTAACCGCATGACCGGATATCGGTGTTGTCACATTCGAAAAATGTGGCTCTAGTGTTTTCAAACGTACGACTTACTTTCGCAAAAATAAATTGTAAATGCGTTTTATGTGCAATATAGCCAGAAGAAGAAAAAGAGCAGAGGACACAAGAGAAACGAGACGAAATGAATGAAACGGGCACACCCACTATTAAATTGAAGCGTTTACTCAACTTTTATTGCCATTATTTTCTTTTTATGCCTGCAACACTTGAAAAGAAAGCAGATAGTTAATAAGCGGCGAGTTTAATTTACTTATTAAGTTTACATGCTTTTTTTAATAAACTGCTAATCTGGCCGATTTCACCCTTGCTCAGAAAAAAAAAACTTTTACACGACTCATTTGAGAATGAACCGAGGCAAGAGCAGCAATGATTCGGCTTTTAATTACTTGTCACATTAAGTCGATTTTTTTCGAGTAATTTTTCAAATGGTTTAAGTAAGAAAAAAGTAAATGAATTTGTGAAATAATTAAACACACTCGAGCGAGAATTTCACGAAAACTTGTCAAAAACAATCGACCCAAAAGCGAATACTCGCAGCGAGATATTCGAAACTATTTTCAATTTTTTGACTGCTTTAATTTGATATTGAAAAAAGCAATTAATTCGAGAAGCCAGATTATTAGCATCTTAATTACATCTGTCTTGTTGAGAAACCAATTGCTGTATTGCGTGCGTGTAAACAGAAAAGCTAATTTATTGATCGAAGAATTATGAAGAGAAAACGGCTCAAATTGGTCACTGGTTAAAATAAGCTCGTTTCGTTAATTGATGTTTATCCGAATTTGTATTCATGTTTATCTTATTTAACTTTTTGCAATTTTTCAATTTTAAAAGTTAATCTTTTTAACAATTCAACAATTCGCTTGTGTTTACATAGAAAGCATGAGCTACATTTTCCAATGAATTTAATAAATTTTACGATCGTTTGCTTCGCACAGCGGTTTCCAATTCAGCACAAATTTTGCTTTTTTTACCGATTTTTATTATTGAGGAAACATTTCAGCGTCATTGTTTTTTTTTTGTACCCTCACTCAACTACTAGTTCAGTTTCAAATAAGCAGTGAGCATTTTCGATCAAAACTACAATCAAAATCCTCTTTTTCTCTCTCAACGCTTCGTCAATTTCTTTCTTTTACAATGCACAAGCTCCTACATTGAACCTTTATACACTCTGAAACTGTAAGTCGTGCTTATTTCACCTTTATCCTACTTAATTTTTGCACACTAACAATTTTCGCGATACAACTCGCAGGCAGCAGCAATAAAAGCTTGCGAACAGTGGAAGCATAAATCGGTCAAAAAAGTACAAGCACAAGTTCGGCGCGATCGAGTGAATAGCGAGAAGAAGTATTTAATTTATTTCGACACGTGTAAATCAATTGAAATCGTGCTTCTTTTTTCGTACATTTATCGCCGTATTCGCCGCTTTTCATGTTGCGGGCTTCTCTGCTCTCCATCTCTCCGCTCTCTTCCTCTCGCTCAGCTTAACACGGCGCACTGTTTAGCCGTACATTTCGCTCGTGAAAGCGAAAAATCATCCGCTATATATATGATCGCATTTATTTGTGCTTTGTTAAGTGCTTCGATTCAACACACAATTTAGCATCTTTTTATTTAGCTTCTTTTCTTTCGCGCGCGGAGAGCGAAAAGCGAAGTAGCTTCGCTTATTTTGCCACCATCTTTATAATTTAAGGTGTGTTAAAAACTGTTCGCGTTTTTTCTTTTGAAACGCGCAACAAGAAACTAATCTTGGCGATAAAAAGCGTAGATTATGTTTGTATAATGTTGAATGCAACGGCAATCAATATTTTTTCCGACGATTTATTTGCCAATTATTGTTTTTTCTCGCTTTTCGCTTTCTTTTTACTCCGAAAAAGAAATAAGATCACAACGGCAAATATTATTTTCGACGTGAAATCAGCGCTCAAATCTTACTTTTGTTGTCCAGTGAATACAAGCGTTGATTGATGTTAATTATACGCTTTAAAATGTTAGTCAAAAATTTTGCTTATTTTTGACCAAAAATTTTTTTTCGCGAAGCGTGAAACAAGCAACAACCGGAGCCGAAAAAAATCGACACCTTTTTTATTGATTAGCCGAAGATGTTCACAAACTCGCTTTGCATATTTTAGCTTTTTTGGTGCGAGCGAAAAACAAAGAAAGTGAAGCTCAAAAAACATAAAAATTTTCAATTGCTGTTTTTAAGGCGACAAAAACAATCATTTTTGTCAGCGAAACGTGAATGTTTTACGATAGCGAGCGTACGAGCAAAATATATCGACAGATAGAAATAACAACAATAATAATATTCATAAAGATAAAAGTTGTATGCAAACGCTTTGCGAATTGCACTTTTTTTGCGTTCGCAAAATGAAAAAGCAGAGCACCCATAAATCTATAGGTGCGCAGCGCTTAATTTTCCGAATCGACGCGAAAAGAAAAAACGTCTTCATTTTACATTTTCAAAAGCGTATAACATGAGCGCTTTACTCGTGTAGACGTAATATCAGCGATCTTCGATGAACTTCGCCTCTATCATAACTCATTTGTTATATGCTTGAAACGTGTAATGATTATCATTTGCTATATTTTTAAATGCAATCGTTTAATGAGCGTAGAATTATTTAAGTGCAGCGAAAGAAGAAAAGCGAGAGGCTTTGAGCTTAAATTTTTAATCAGTTTTTAACGCAAAGCGAAATACGCATATGATTATTGTGCTAATAGCTCGGCTTTAGAAGCGAAAGAATGTTGCAGCCAGTAGATAGAAAAAGACCCGAAGTACTGTTTTCCTGTTCAGCGTTGCCTCGGCTCGAGCGCAAACCTCAAAAATAAAGATATCTTGTAAATACAACGAGCTAATGTTTAAAGACTTAAACGCAGCGTTATAAATCTATAAAAGTATAGCGTAGCGAAAATAGAAGGCAGCGAAAAAATATTAAAGCGCAGCAATCCTCTTTTGCAACACAGTAATTGCAGAAAGCAAGCAAATCAAGTCTCTGTTTTCCTATTCTTCGCTCACTTTTCTCGCCTAAATTCGCTTTTACTCTTCGCTTTTCTTTATTACAACGAAAATTAGATTCGAAACTCGAGTTAACTCAAGTTTCATTAACTTATTTGTAAAGCGTTGCTTTCTTTCCACCACATCTCTTTCTCTCTCGCTCTCTCTCTCAGCCTTCTCTTCTTTCTTTTTTCTTGCTCGAATCTTCTCCGTTTTATTACGAGCAGCGAAAAAATAGTGCGACAAAGGTTATGCCATCAAGTTCTAAAGTAACTAACGTGTCAAATGCTACATTTCCAAGCTTTTGTTTACAGTTTGAATTGAGAGACAAGGAAAGTGATGTGCGAGGAAGAGAAAAGCTCGCAGATCCATTTCTCAAAAAAAAGAAAAAAACTTTTTGTGATTGACTTCACGAAGTTCGCATTGTGCGAATTTTTGTGTTTGTGAGTTACGAAAAATTTTTGTGTCCTAGATTTGAGTTGAAGAGAAAAATTCACGCTTTGCCCATTTTCCCACTTCACAAGAATTTACGTTTATTCAAAGCGAATCATCCTTTGAAATTAAACTCGAAAAAAAAATTCTCATTTCGAAATTTAAATTGAAAACGCTTCCTTCCATGCTCGTTCTCAAACTCTTTAATAATGTTTACATGCGATCTGTGCGGTCTTAACTTCCACGTTTGACTTGTCGCTTTTTCAACCGACTCAAACCAAGAGTTCGCTTTGTTTCGCTATTTTTAAACCAAAAATTATTTCGAAGCGATCGCACGAAAGGTACCGCTGCTAGCTAAAGTAAACCGAAAGCACCGCGGACAGTGAAAATTGAAAATTAAATTTAATCGTGGGACAGATTAAGCGAAGTGCGTCCGAGTAAAAAACAAAAAAAGCGAATTGCACGTTACATAAATCGACGAATTGCGCGAGTAAGAAAAAAGATTATTTTTATTACGCCATTGAGTGTATACAATTTATTTTCTATCTATTTTTATGTTTGAATTGTCAACGAAAATGCACTTGAATTTTGAGAGTGAATTTGGAGAGCGTAAAGTGAAAATACTGGAGGCAGCGAGCTTTAAAATGCAAACTGCAAGCATCAGTATTTCGCCGCAAATATGACAATGCAATTTTTTGCTGCTTCTCGTTTTCTGTTTATTATTTAAAAGCGAAGTAAAGAAAAACTGAATCAATCTTCTGTTTTATTCGCTTTTCTTTCGCTTCTTTCCTAGCGTTTCAATTTACAGTTTTCAACACTTGTCATATCTGTTAAAATGTACGCTTCGCTCTTCAATCATTAAATACATAAACCGTTGTTATTATTCTCTGCACTCGTATTAACACTCGCTGTAATGAATGCGACACTTTTGTGAAAGCGAAGAGAAGAGAGAGAAAATTTCTCGAAAAGATGACACACAGAAAGTCAGTCGTAATTACATGTCTCGCAATCAAAAGCGAAACGCGAAGAAATAAGAGGAATAAAAAGACGCGGAAATAAAAAACGCAAAGCTCGTATTAGAGCATAATTCATAACTCTGATTACGTGTGTACACATGTAAACTGACCGTCGATATCAATGTACACACACTGTTTCGACTCTCACGCTTATGTAATTGTGTGTATTGCATAAATCGTGTGTTTTCTCTCTCATCATTTCTATTTTTTGTTTGCAGTTTATTTTTAGTGCTTTTTTATCGCGGCGTTTCGAAACGAAAAATCGGAGAGCGAAGAGGGAGAAAGCGAAAGAAGCTTTCGCACTCAGCTAGAACCGCACGTCACGACATCTTTGCGTCGGGCGCAAATGCTCACTTCGTTAGCCTGGCTTCTTTATTTCGGTCGCCTTCATTCGCTTCATTCCATTTCCAAACACTGAAAAGCTGTTCGCCACATTTCATTGCACTCGAACACACGTAACACTGCCCAACGGTTTAGAGAAAAGCACTCGAATCGAGACTCGGTTTGAGGCGAACTGTATACGCGCTTATTGTGTTCCGATTCTTGTTATGTAATGCAAATTCACGCCATTATTTTTGCTCTTTTGTCGACTAACATTTTTCTAACGAACAGATGCTCGTTGAATACTATCCGCCATTTGATCGCTACGCACCCATTGTGCAGTAACAAAATATTCTTTGTCAGCAATGAATTCTGAGATAATATATATTGCTGCACTTGATATGTTTTCTCTGCGCTTTTTTGCTATTTCAATCATTTTTTGACGGTACGAAATGCATACACCGACTTGTGTTTTACATATCGCTTTGAATACTAACTACGAAGTTGAATAGCAGAGCGTTTCGTACGCTCGTAATCGCTGATTTATTAGCGCAAACTTTGAAAATTTTATGAACATAACATGTGCATTTCGAATCTGATCGTAAATTACAAAGCAATCGCGTTGCACGCGCAATTGCGGGATTAATGATCGGGCCAACTCTTGTTCTTTCATGGCTTATGTTACATCACATCGTTTAGTAAGTACACAGTTACAAAACCAATGATAAGGTTAAGTAAGAAAAGCATTGTTTGATAGACATTTTGAGTGACAGAAAATGATTTTGCAATTGACATTTACAGATCTATCTGTGCAGCAGTTCGCTAGCTGTTCTCTCGTTGCGCGCTCAGAACTGAGCGCCGATATCATTTTAGTTTGTTATAAGGTCAAATTGCGGCTTCTTTCGCGTAGACGAGCATTGTTCGTCAGCAAAAAAGTGCTCTTCGTGTTCCATCATCATTATACTCTTCGTTTCATTTTTTACTTCTTTTTATGGTTTATCTTTGCGCTCAAAACGTAAGGCAAATGTAACATTAATAAATGGGAAGCGAGAAATTGTCTTTCGTTTGCCTGCTGCTAGCTAAAGCAGCAATGACTACTTACCGCTTGCCTTCGAGGGTTTACGCTCGCTTCTGTCTTATTTCGTGTTCATTGTTTTTGCTTTTTCACTTGAATTCAAATCTATTGAATTTAATTTTTACTCCGCGTGTCGTTTACTCGATTACGGAAATCGAAGAAGCCGCTTATTTATAGGCACTAAACGCTGCTTTTCATCAAGACTCGAGACATTTAGAAGCGCTCGATTGTATTATATTCTCTACATTTCATTGAGGAGCCATCGAATGATTTATCGCTAAATTTGCGCTCGTTTCGTTTAAAGTTATTTGAAAAAAGTGAAACTTTGAAATATGCTTTTCGAACGGCGATTAAAAATGCAAATGAAACGGTTTTTGTGATTACGTTTCTGCAAAAAAAGTTGATCGAAAAAACGTTTTTCGCGCTGTATTTTTGCGCTCGAAACAGGCGTTTAATTAATTCATAACTATTTATTGAACTTCAGTTTTTCTGCGCCTTTTCAAACAATACGTGCTTTGTTTCGCAAATAATTTTTACATTCGACTCGCTTGTAATTTGTAATTTCTCAAACGTCAGAAAACGAGCAAAGCGGCGCTTCGCTTTGTTTCTTTCTCGAAAGCAACTTTACTTCGTTTTTTTTAAAGCAAAAACTTTTCTTTTTCAACTTCATCTCAAATCTTCACTTCGCAGTCTCTTTCAATAAATTCACTTTATTTTCGCAGTGATTTTCGCCGAAAAAACAAAACGCGTGAAACGCTTTCGCCACTATGCATTTTAAGATTCGACAATCGCGTGTCTGCGTTTGCCAAAATTTACATTTTTAAATTTTATTTTTCCGATTGCTTTCAGAATTTCGCTTTTTCTTCGCTTTTCAAAGCTACTGTTGATTTTTCGCTTATTTTCATTCTCGAAAATCGTTTGTTTAAAAAATTAGTTTCTATCGATAAAAAAGAAACGCTGAGTGAAAAGAATAGACGAGACACGAAATTGTCGAACGCAGTTCTCTTCATGAAACTCGGTTTATTATTAAAAAACTCGAACAGACATTTGTAAGCTTAAAACTGTGAAAATTGTTGCTACATTCGCCTCGAATCATTCGAACCACTCGTTTCAAACCGACCGTCCGCTGCGCTGCAATTTGCTTCTCTAAACGTTAAAACGACAAATTTTCATTTCGCTGAAGAAGCTTTAGAAATTTCACATAATGCACCAACTTAAATGAGAGATTTTCGCTTAAAATTCAAGTCGCGAATGCTAAATAAGAATTTATTAGCTCAGAAATTTCGAGTGAATTGATTTATAATGCTACTGCTCTCGTTCTTTTCTAGCGAGTTTTGCAAACAATCTCTGAAACTAATCTGAAAATTGATGTTTTCGAAAGCGAGCGCAATATGCATTCGAAATAAATTAGACGAAAAATGCGCTGAGCAAAATTTGCAAAAGGATGTACGTGTGCGTGTCTACGTGCATATGCTCAATGTAAGAATTTATTAAGTTATTAAATGGTTGTTTCATGCAAATCTTTTATGTCGAAAAATAAAACGTAATCCAACCAAATGGCTCGTAAAACAAAATAAGCATTAGTATTGCGCTTCGAGTGCAAACACTCGAAAATGCGTTCGCGAGTTTTCGAGCGAAGCGATAACGAAAGAAGAGAGAAAAAAGAAGTTCAGTGAATAAGAATGAGCAGAGAGGTTGAAATGTGAACTTTGACTTAGAGTTAGAACGAAGCGAAGTTTTTCGCTCTTCGCGTTTCGTTACGCCATCGTACGGTTTAACGCGAGTGAAGCGAAACCAAATTTTTTTCTCACTTTTAACGCGATTATCGTTAGTTTGGTAGTTTGAAAATTAGTTGCAAGCTTTTCTTTCTCACTTCTCTGATCCAATTATCGCAGCTACTCAGAAGCTGAAATTCTCAAAGAGCGATATACGCTTAAGATAAAAATTTCGTTTTCGCAGAAAACGCGAACAAAACTTTTGAAATTAGAGAGAAGGCGAAACAATTTGGTAATTATACGTTTGCTTATTGCTGCAATGAAAAGTGGTCGAGTGAAGCAGCGTTGATTGTTTGAGTGAAGCAATTTATTAGTAGTTTAGTAGAACCGCACAGAGATTTTCACGAAATATGCATTCAGCTGGCTGCAGGCTTATTCATAACATGTGTTAGTCGAAAATTCATTTAAAATCGTTTGGAAAGAAACCGCAGCAGATAAATAATAGAAATCGAGTGAAAAAAATCAGCAGCAAAATTTAGTAAATGTGTGTTGAATTTGTATGTGTGTCTGTGTGCTGTGTTCGGCTTTTGAATACAAGCGACGCACAATTTGTGTGTGCATTCAAACAGTTTGTGCTCACAATAATAAAGACGAAAAAAAGTTTTCGCTCTCTTTATATTATTAAGTCTGGCGAAAAGTGAAGCGTAATGTGTACGAGCAAAACGCGATTTCTTCTTTGTCGTTGCAAAGGAGAGACGCGTGAAATGCGCGCCGAAAGCTTTTCATTATTTCATTTCAAATGAGTGATCAATGAAAAAATGTTTCATTCATTCATCCGTCGGCGTAAAATTTTACACTTCAACAATAAGCGATCGCTAATGGCGGCAATTACTCGATTGTTTTGGCGCGATTGTTGCCAATTCGTGTGTCTCGTCATGTTGCTACTTGTGTATACCTTTTTTTACAACTCGCACAATAGCAACAATGCGAATGGAGTGTAGCAAAAATAAGTTTGCTGCCATTAATTTAAAAGGAGTTTTTGCGCCATTAGCAGCGTCATTATCGAATGCAGTAATTAAAAGCGTGCAATGCGAATGAAACGCGTATTAAAAAGAAAAGAAGGGCGCAGACGAAATAAAACTTTTAACAATGACTTTCGCCGCGAATTTGCATATTCACTTCGAATTTGTATCGTTTAGTATTCGCCTTTATTGTGCTTCATTGTGCGTACGTCAATTCGAAACGTGCCGTTTTCGTTTTAACAGCTAATGATGAATATTAAGCTTTCACGAGCAGACACACAGCAAACACACATTTCATACGCACATTCGTACGATGCGGTGGTAGACGTCGCTATTCTCATGTTCAACAAAAGCTGTTGTATTTCATTTACCATTCAAATTATATTTTCATACCGTATTAACTTCCATAATTCGCTTTTTTCGCAATATTACATATTCAATAGCGCACGGCACATGTGTTTAATGTTTCTGTGATTGAGTTCTAAAAAGCGAATTGCGCAACGATAATTTGTATTCAATACTTCGCTTTGTTTCAAAAATAAATGCGCGCAATTAATTAGCTTTTAAGCGAGCGTTTAATGCAAACGTGCTTTACACAAGTTCGCAATTTATTTTCGAGCAAAAAGCGAAGTTCAGTTTTTTGCTCGATCATAATTTTCGAGGCATGATTTCGGCGCAAATTTGAATTCGTAATTTATGAGCTTTGCTCATAATAAACTTACTTTTTGCTTTCTTCTCTTTTTAGCGCAAACATTTTTCTTTTCTTCTTTCGACCTTAATTCATTTTTTATCGCCGAAAACATCACGCATATTCACGCATATTAATTATTATGCACTTAATATGTTAGCTTTTTGCTCGCGTCTTCTCCATGCAACAGCCATCTTCGCTCGTCGCGCTCAAATAGCGCGAGTTTGCATCGAAAAACGCATCAAACTTTTCTTCATTACTCAACGCATTAATAGTGGCGCTTTCATTGCTCTTTTCGCTTTCGTTGAAATAACAATTTTCACCATTCAGCAATTATTATCATTGACACCCGCTTCCGAAACATGCTGCGGCACACATATTACACTAGTCTATTGACACACACACCAAAAATATTTTTTCCACAATAGCAGTAATTTGCTTTTTTACTTCACCGCCGCCCTTTTTTCGCGTAATTCTAAGCTTTTTGTAGAGCAAAAACAAAAGCTCAACTCTGTATTTCGCTTAAACATATGTTACGTCTCGAGAAGCTTGCTTTTTTGCATTCGTACGCCGTGAAAATACTTAATAGGCCTCTCTTCCTTTTCGCTCTGAAATATGCGTCGAGAAAATTCAAAAGCCGAAAGCACCTGTTTTGCTTTTCTTCGAAACTTTCACGAAGCCATTTATTTCTGCTCGCCCGTTTCTGCTTCTCTCCTAGCGAAAAATAAACCAACTGTCAAATTTTACGTTTTATTCTTTTCTTTTTGCATTTTCAATTCAATTTTTGCGCGAACACAATGAGAATAGTATTTCGCCGAGTAAATGAGCGAAAATATAAAACGGACTTTGCAGATAAAAACTGCTTCGTTTCTGAGTGAAGCCCGAAGCTACATTTTAATTTTTTTCCCTTCCAAACGCTGTTATAAATTTTGAGAAACAAATTGTTTATTGTAAAGATAAACATTTCTTCTCTGTTTTTATCTTATTTTCTCTCTCTCTCTCTCTCTCTTCCTTTAAATATTACGCTGATTTTAAATTACTCGCGAATAAATTTCATGGAAAATGTTTGACCGATGGCGAAGTACGCAGCTGTCAAAATTTTTTTCGCTTCTTCTCTCCTCTATTTAATTTACTTTCAACACATAGCGAATACGATTCGTATTAAAAAAATTTACTTGCTTGAAGAAGCGTTTTGTAACGCGGCGTGCAGTTAACGATATCCGAGTGTATGTGTGTGTGTGTCTATTCACTGCTGGCCATAAATATAAAATGAATAAACGAATACAATTTATTAAAGAAGATGCGTATTTGAAGCGCTGACCTTTTTTGTCTGCCAATAACATGTACAGTCAATGACAGAATGCTTTGCTAGCTTATCCATACAAAACCGGTAAACTTAATGAAAATAATCGCGAAACATTGTGTCATTGACTGTATAGATTCTCTGAACTATGTGTCGCATTTTCAATTGAATTCACTCAAGATAAGAATTCTCAGCTTGTGTCTATTGAATAAAGAGAGAAAGCGAACCAGAAAGCAAAGCAGCGAATTGAGTTAAACTAATTTAGGTTTCTGCGTTATACGTGTTACAAAGTTTTCAATGCTTGATTTGCCTAAAGATCTGCGTGAGTGTATTTATTTCGATTCAACACGCTCACATTTCATTTCAATTATGCGTGTGTAACTTGTAAAAACGACAAGTTCGTTTCGTTTTCAAATAATTTACTTTTCAAGCTTTATCATTATTTTCATTTTATATAAAGCACTTTGTTTCTTTACAGCTTTTCGAGGCAATTAGCGTCGAAAAGCAAAATAAAATTAAATTACGCAATTAAGAACAAAAAATTCTTGTTCTTATTCTCAATTTTTTTCGCTTAATGTTTCTTTGATAATTTTTCTGTTTCCCAAACACAATTTTGTTGTGTACTTAACAAGCTCGTAAGCATAAATGCATACGCTTTGAGTTTAGATTTTTTCTTGCAGCCAAACAGGAAAACAAGCCGAGAACATGTAATTTAACTAGAAAGAAGAGCCAAAAGCTAGAGTAAGAAATATGAGGGTGTGTGAGAGGCTATATTTGTCAAAAAATTGTTTACAACGCCCCGTAGAGATGGATGCGCTTAATTCGGTTTATTTGCTATCTTTTCTGTGCATTCGCTCTATACGTTCGTACGCACACACTTTACGTGGGAGTGCGAAAAGTAAAAGAAATAAGCGAGATTAGAAAAACGCTCGATTGTTACACACCACAGGCGATCGTGATCGCAATTGCACCGCTAATTACTATTTTATTGAGCATTAGCCTCATAATAAATAATTTATCGAATTTTGCGCTTCGGATTGCTCAATTTTTTATCACCGCAATTTTTTACCGCAAAAATGTTTGAATATCTGTGAAAAATTACGGACGCGTAAGTATGGGTTGCATTTAAAATTTTGATAAATGTTCATGTTTTCGTATTCGCTTCAATTCGCTGTCTCTGAAAAAGTCGAATAGACGAGAGATTTTCACACCTGTTTGCATTCGTATTTAATTATTCCGCAGCGCCCGACTTTTCTCAAACTTCTTTTCAACATTTCGTGCGTTTTAAATTTAGACTGAAAATCGATTTCAATCTCGAAAATTATCATGAATCGAGCGTAGAGGAACCGAAATGAGAGAAGCTCATTTGGCAAGTAATTCGTGCGTCACGTTTACTTAACGCCATTATTTTCGCCTTAATTTCGACTGCGTTTTGAAACTTTTTAAAATGTTGCGCGTAAAAAGCAAAAGCAAGAGAAAGTTTAAAACGTTTAATTAATTAGTAAGAAGGCCAAGAGAATTCAATTTTAGTTAAACTTGAATTTTTGTTATGGTTTTTTACTTTTCTTCGCTATCGCCTCAATATGTGTCATTAGTGTTGCCACTAATTTCTACTGTGTTTAAATTGCACGCATTTTAATTTGAAAATTTTTCGAAACTCGATGTGAAACAAATGAAATCAGTGCAAATCGAAACGACCGCCGTTTCACGATTTATCGAACGTAACACATTTCGCCGAGATAACATTAACCCACAAAGCAAAAGCAGTTATTTATTATTTGCGATCATTATTATTATTTTATTTGTTTTAAATCCAATTAAAACTTAATAGCATTCATTATCCATTGTTTTAACGCGAAAATAAGCAGCACTTTGTATTGAATATTAATAATGGCAAGTTACAGACACCGCACAATTGCGGCACGCATAAACCGCACAAATAAAGCGCATTTGTGTAATCATAATAAACACTTAGCTCGATATTGCTTAATAAGCTTAACTTATTAGGTTTGCTTTTTGTTCGCTTATCTTGTTCTTTTTGCTGCGTAAAAGTTGCTTAATTCAAATTAATCATTTCTTTCGCTTTGCACGAACTGCGCGCTCAAGAACGAGGCGAAAATTGCGTTTCGCGATATCATTATTCGGCTCTCGCGTTTGAAAATTGAAAATTAAGCGTTCTTTTATTGTTGCGCTGCGAATGCATAATTTCGCGGCGAAAGAAAGCAGCTCATCTGTGCAACGATTGATCTCCTCTTTAGAGTTACTTTCTGCAAAAAAGTAAATGAGTTCACGATTTGTTTCTTTTCATGTCAAGAACAAAAAACGCTTTTCGCGAAAAAAGAAGAGAAAACTACAAAAGTCTGCGAAAAGAACTGCCTTGTGAATACAATGCGCGATGTATACTTTGTATGTTTATACATAATGCAAGTAAATTATAAGTGCAGCTCGAAATCTCTGTTTCGCATCTCTTCTCTTCCCTCTTTTCTTTTTTTACATCAACTCTCCGCCTTTTCCTCACTTAGCGCTAAAGAATGTCGAGAAACAGCCTTTTTTGCGCTCTCCTCTCTTCTCTCGTTTCTCATCTTTTCGCTCTCCGAGAAGTTAACTGCATTTGCAAAGCCAGATATCGTCTCTGCTTAAAAACTTGCATTTTCACAAAACATAAAACAACTGCTCTCCTCTGCTCTTTGTGAAATTTTTTTTCTCCGCTCAATTCTGCGTACGTCTGTGTTTCGCAGGGAAGAACAGAGATGCCTTTACATTTACTGTTCATGCCGAGAGAAGCCTTCTTTTGCGCTCGATTTAATTTCGGCTTCTCTCTTTTCGCTTCAAGTACTTCTTTGCATTTCGCTACTCTTCGTCTTACACTCTTCTCGTCTCTTGTCTTCTACTTGTTTAATTGTTAATCGCTTCGAAAGCAAAAAGCAGCGCTTTGTTCACGCGTGAATTTCGAGTTTGTACAGTGATTCGCATCAAAACTTCATTATACACATTTTTTCAGCGTGTACATTTTAATTACTTTACTCATTCTTGCGGTCGTAATCATTTTTCGAGACTTATTTGTACTTCACTCGAAACGAACTCAATTTTCATCACTTTACTCTTGCCATTTCTCGTTGTTTCCTGTTTTGATTTTGATCTCACTTGTGCATTTATTTCTTCATTTTTTATGGATATTGATTAAGCCGATAACCGTCGAATAAGGTGAGTTGTGTTTGCGTTTGCTTTTAATGCATTTGATTTTTGATGTTTATCAGTTTTTTTAATTAAACGAAATACTCTTTGTCTGCGCTCAAAGCAACTAAAAGTTTTTGCGCTCGTATCAATCAAAATGCTCGTTTCATTTCTTTGCATTTATGTCAATAATATCAATCGTTTGAACCTCGAAACGAGAGAATTTTGAGCTCGAAACGAATATTGTCGAACGTTGCGCTTTTGCATGCAAAGCAAAAACCTCAATTTCATCATTTTTTCATCGGCTTTTTATGCGTTGAAAACTAATTAATTGCGAGCGAGCGAAAATTCGACACAAACAAAGCGGTGATTGATTAATTTCGCTGCTAAGCAAATACATAAGCAAACAATAAAAGTCAATCACTTTATTCCGCGATAAGAAGAGCAAAAAATAAATAAATTAATGATGATTTCTTATTTATTGAAAACGCCTTTTATTGTGCGATTTGTTTTATTCGTGAAATATGATCGTTCGGTCGAAGTCGGCGAAACCGAGCGTGCAGCGACGCGAAATCATTTTTTTTTCTTCTAAAATTAACGAGAGCGAAGTAAAAAGCAAAAGTATGTTTATTGCGGTTGTGTTTCGCGTTTCGCCAACTTTGTCAAGCTAGAATAAAGAGCGGAGAAGCAGGCAAAAGCAAACTGACAAATGGATCTTTTTTGTCCGTTACATGCATTGTTTCATCCGCGAGTTTTTTTCAGAAATAAAAGTAAACACACTTATTCTTAGTGTTCATCACTCTCTTGCGCTTTTTATGTCAAATTTCGCTATGTTTTATATATGAGCCTATTGTTGTTGCAGCGAAATGTGTGTGTATGTATGTGTGTGTGTGTGTGTGTGTGTGCAATCGAAAGCATCTCTAATGCGCGTTATTCCGCGCAACACTCCTCCGAAGAAGAAAGCGAAAACTTAATGCAGAAAAAGAAAGCAATGAATGAAGCAGAAACAAACATTTTTCATTTTTATAAAAGATTTGCCGTCATAAAGAATCCATATTTACTCGCAAAGTACCGCTATATAGCAGTTGCAGCAGCAACAAAGATGAAATATTTTCAACGCCGACATCATTTCACTTTAGCGTGTAGCACTTAATTAACTTAAACAACAGACGCGTACACAGACAGACAGCGAAAGGAGCAAAAAGCTCGATTCGCTCTCTATTTTCGCTCAATTACCAACACTCGAGTGAATGCATTGTGTTTTTTAATTGCTTTCACTTAAATATTTTCACGGTTCGCGCGAGCACAGAGAACATGGAGAGCAGCGAATCTCTGTGGACAAGAACCACTCCCAATGTTTTTTAATAAGCAAAAACCGAGTTTACTGTAACTGCACTGTGCGATAAAACAGCGACTTATTGCGACAACAGTAGCGTTTCAATCAAAATTTGCGCCAAATTGTTTTTTCCAAAGCAATTTATTTAATGAATAATTTCGCGAAGAGTCTAAATGAAATATTTAAACTTCGAGCGCGCTTTTGATGTGTGACAGCACAGCAAAAAGAGAAGTAGCAACATTTTCGCCTTAATTACATTATTCATGCAGCATTTCCCGTATCAATAAACGGTTGTTAACGAAATGAATGCTTGGTACAAAGCGCTGAAGCCAATTTAATATTAATTCGCTTTTCTGCGAAAAGCACATATTCACGCCACTATTCATCGCACCCACTGTTATATGCGAAATTACAGCGCTCGCATTGCCGAAATGCATTCAAATGGTTTGTAATTTTATAAAGCCTATTAAAAGGCGACTTAACATCTATTGTAAATAATCGTAACTGTCGTCGTATGCAAGCAGATTAACGCGTATTTTCAATTTCTCTGTCTTTATATTTCCATATTATTGCATTTTGCTTTCGGCTTTTATGCGAAATCCAGTAAATGAATGACAAAGGTTTGAAACTGTTTTATGCCGAATGCAAATAACGATTTATTGGTTGAAGCGTTGCGAGTACTGTTGTATTTCCATGTATTTGTGTCGTACGTGTTTGTTCGTATGTGCGAAGGAAGCAACTGTTGTGATCTGGCAGCTGCAACCAGACACATCCTTTTCTCTTCTGCCGCTTCTGTTGCTGAAGAGATGCAATTTTTGTTTTGAATCGCTGGATGCAAAAACACACACACACACACACACACTTATCGCATTCGCTGAGTGTCGTATTTGCGTAAATGAAGCTATGTAGTTCATGTTACGAGCGCGATTAACGTTTGTATGTTTGCCCAAGCCGTCGGAAATTCGCTTGACCCATCTGCGTGCTGAGCATATTATGCAAAAGCTTTTCATTTGGTCTAACAACTATCGCAGCTATCATTTGATTCATGGTGCGGAAGTACGCTCTCTGCTTACTTTAATACTGTTTTTACTTTCGAACGCATCGATGCGGTTTCGGTTATCGTTTCGCGAGCTCTCCGCGCTCACTTTAAGCCCCGCACAAGCCTCTTTGAAAATCGCCTCTACTCATATTCACAATCGCCCCTTTTCGCGATAATCACTATAACGGCGGTAATAATAGCGTACAAAGAGCGAGAAGAGAAAAACGCGCTTCGCTTGTCACTCGCCACTGGAAATCGTGTCAAAAGTTAATTCCGGGCTAAAGCAACAAAAACAGCACACACAGCACTGCTTTATGTTCGCCGTTACCGGCTAAAAAGGGTCGATCGATCGATGCATCGTTGTTGTCGCCGTCGTCGTCGTTGTATTCGTTTACGACGACGTTATCGACGTCCTGAGCAGCGGCAGATGAAATAGAGACGAACACGGAGCCAGAAAAAAAATTAGCTGCTCAAAATCTATCGCAACCATTTCACAGATGGCATTACACCATTTGAAAGCGTCAGTTTTCGGTTCGTGCACTTCTGGTCACAACACCAGATCACATCTTTCTACGTGTTCGATACACTGAAGCTTTGCGAGGAAAAAGCAAAGCAAAGCAAGGCGAAAAAATTGACTGCGGTTACATTCTGCCTTTTCAGAAGTTGTCATTGCAAATTATCTGAAATGCGCTACGTTTGACATTCATGAGAAGAAAAATATGATTCGCTTTTGTCTAAAAGCGTCTGCTTTGAATGCTGAATAGCAAAATTCGACTCTTTTGAGCCGAAACCAGCTTATTCGCTTGTATATTCTAGCGGCACGCATCGCTCCTTTAGCTTTCTTCTCACATATGATTCAAATCTGATCACAAAAGCGTTGCCTCACTTTGAATTTCTTTTCTGAACGCCATTCACTCGTTATTTTGCGCCGAAAATAAGGTTGAGATAAAAATGCGAAGAAGAGAAGGAAAACGTTTCATATCCTGATGGCTCGCATCGTTTTTGCTCGCTTCTTCTCGCTCGCCGTTCTCTCTTCTTTCTTCTTTTAACCAATTTCGCGTTTGCAAAATATGAACGCCGCTCGAATATTAAATTAACTTCTTTTTTCTGTGTGAAGCACATTTATCATATCATTCTTGCGGCGTGAAGCGAACTTTTTTCATCTTCTCCTCTTTTATGCGCTCACTTCTCGTTTATTTAGTTTTTTCTTCGTCATAAATTGCCTCCACTTTTTGCTTTTCGTTTGCTATTCACGCGTTAAGAAAGATTTCGTTAAATAATGGCTTCGAGAAAAAAATTGTTTTCGCCTTTGATTCTTGCTTCGGCGAGGCAAAAAATTTCGGCTCTTCATTTTTTCGCTCAACTCCATCGCCAAGCTTCGGCAAAATTGTTTTTTCGCCGCGATTTCTGCTCAATGTGTGACTCTTTTTCTACTCAATCCGATTTCTCTTCTCCGCTTTCGCTGCTCCGCACTCGCTGCTCGCCAAAATGCAATCGCGACTAAAAAACTGTTTATGCGCTTTTTTCGCTCAAACTCGATCATCGCTTTTAATGATAATAATCACTTATTTCATTCTTCTTCTCTTTTTCTCTCTCCTCTCTCGAAGCCGAAAAAGTTGAAAAAGAATAAAGACAACAGCAACAAAGACAGCAGCACTGCGAACACTAAGAGCAAGAAAAACATCGATGAAAAGTGCGCTGTAAAAATTAAAAAGAATAAATCCGTTTCCAACAATCATATATCAAAGTCCGCCGTCGAAAATCTTAACCTTAAATCGCCGAAACCATTGGAAATAAATGGTTCTGTCGACGACAACATCCAAATCGTGAGTTTTAATACGTCTATTTGCTCTTTTTGCTGCGTCTCTTTTGCGCTCTGTTTTTGATATATTTGTGCGTTTTGAAAGCGTATTTCTTCTTCTTTGCCTGCCGCACTTTTCGTACGCGTTTGTTTGTTTGCTTGCTTGCGTTAAAATATTTGCTGGTTTACAAATTAAACGCACAAACAAATCGCTCATTTCATTTCAGCGAAATCGTAAATTGACTTTATGTGTAAAGTGCGTTCCTCGCGAAATTGCACTCGAATTTACGCATTATAAAACTCGAACGCTTTTCATCGCAGCAAAATGCAATTATTTCGCCTGCTTTTCGCTTTATGCATTATACATTCAAAGCGTATCAAAGTGAAACACTTTACGCTGCTTGCCTCCGATGCTTGCTTTACATAAAGCTCGAAACAAGCGAGCGAGGAAGAAGAGTATTCATAATGATTAGAAAGAGCAGCACCAAACCGCGGCAATCTGTAATACCTTCTTCCTCCGAAGAATTTTTGCGGCTTTACGTTCGCCGCTTTCAAAATCACGTTCAGTGGAGAAATGCATCCCTAAAGGCATTATTAAAGCAATAAATCGAATTGCTGCTCTTCCCGTGATTTGCTGTCGATGCGTTTTTTTTTTTTTTTT
>NCKU01000226.1:0-52834 GCA_003675995.1 Dinothrombium tinctorium
ATGTTAAATTTATTCGATGAGATCGAAACAAACATTAATAAAACGTCAACCTTTAAAGCATTGCTTTCAACTTTTTTGTTTCGAATATTTTGCTGATCACGATCTGATTCTTTTCTATTGAGCTTATTTATCAAGAAATTTATGCTTTTAAAACTTTTTTACATTTCTCTCATTCTACTTTTGCTTTCGACACATCAGTGTTCAAAGAAGGAATGAAATAAATTGAATGAATTTATTCCGAAAGGGTCTATCCACCAATGCATATATTATTAGAAAGGCCCTTTCGGAATAAATTCATTCAATTGTTTAATTCAACATTGATAATAATGCACAATCGTCAATTAATAAAATGTTTTTTCAAAGAGATTTTCATATTGCACAATTCGACTTTTGTCAATTGTTTTTGTTCATTGAGATCAAAATACTCTTCTCATGGGATTTTTTAAATTTTTTTTTCGACATATATTTCGAAATTTTTTTCAAAAACAGTTAAAAAAATGAAAGAAGAGATTGAAAAATTGACAAGGGAAGCTCCCTTGGTGTAAATTTAAAATTTTAACAAAATAAATGTCGGTTTGAAGGACGTGATGAGCTTAATCTTGTGAATTTTTAAATGCCAGCAATGAGATTTGAAAAAGTTACAAGTGTCAAAAGTAAATGAAAAAGTGATGTCATATTCTGAACATTTTAAAGTTGATGAATTTCGGAAAAAAAAATTAAAGTACATCGAAAATTAGCCGCTACGTGTTCTTTCAATTGTCAGATTTTCAAGGTGATATTCAGTTTAATTCTGATGTCAATTTTTCTTTTGTTTCAAAATGATTGCATTCGAAATTAATTAAAAATCAATTCAAAAGCGCGAGGAATGTTTTAAAAAAGTCGACAAAAAAAGTTATAAACGCACTTTTAAAAAAGGCAAACAAAAACTTAAATTGATTTTATAATTTTTATGATCATTGAAAAGAATCAATTTTATAAGAAAATGAAACCTAAACTAAATTCAAAAACAATAAACAAAATCAAAATCTAAGCAAAGTGAGGGTAAAAAGATGAATAAGTTCTGAGATGAAATGAGCTTTAGAATTTTTTTCCAAAATGTTAATTATTGGCTATTGTATTATAAAGCGTATATGACCATTTAAATCATAAAATTGTAAATTGATAAGAGTTTAGAAAATAAAAGATTCTAATGAACGATTGTACGTGTATTATTCTGCATTTTTGTGTATTTTTACGTATTTAAAGCTTAAAAATTAGAGTTTCATTACTTTCTTCTACTTCGGCGCTTGAAGTGATCGTAAATAGTGATAAGATTGAAAGTTTATCAAAAGCGACATAATTAATAATTTTAAAGTTTGTCACTATTCAAACATGCCACTAGATGGCAATGAGTTAAATATAACGATGAAAAACCCAAATTGTATAATCCAGCGTAATAAATTATTACAGTAAAACCTCCCCTAACGGACACCTCTCTTGAGCGGTCACCTCCATTAACGGACACTAAAATAAAATACACTCCTAAGTTAACTCAATTAAAGATACCCTCTCTACGACGGTCACCTCTTTATAACGGTCAGATTTTTTGGGCCCTTTGGTGTCCTTTGTAGAGAGGTTTCACTGTACTAATAATTACAACAAAGTATAAAACAATAAATTGTGCTTGTCAATTTAAATTTTTTTTATTTTTATTTTCATTAGTTTTATTCCCATTCCTTCCAATTACCATTGATGGGAATGACAAAATGTGATACTTCATTCCCATTCTCGTCTCATGCAGACCTCTAATTCAATTGCACATTGAATGCCACTACAGAGCGATCTGTTTCAAAGCATGTGTTTGAAATGATTTAACAAGTAAACCGAACAACTTTAGTTTTGTAAGCAAAGATTTTGTTTAATTTAGTGGTTTTTGCAACTTGACTAATTTTGAATTTATTTGAATCATTTCGATCCAGTCACCTGTGAGAAAATTGATGCCTGACTAACCATAAAAATTGATAAAATTCCTAAAATCGTATTTTTCTTTATATTTATTAAAATTTTAACAAGTTCACTGCCAAAGGAAATTATTTACGCAATTCTCCGGTTATTTTTTATCTTGCGGAAAAGGTCGTCATAAAAATTTTTGGAGAATTTTGTAAATTTTTATATGTATTGCGCTTCTGTATGTAAAAAAATTTCGCATGACTGCTATTGAAATCCGGGAAAAAAATATCGAAACATACGCGGAACGGCTTACAAAATCGCGGTTTTTGGGTGCCGTTCGCAACCATATAATTTAAATATGAATAAATGTAATTTATAAAAATTAACGAAATTTAAAGAAGGTATAAATAATAAAATTGCGCTACTTTTATAATAAAGAAAAAGATAAGCTAAACAAGCTCCTCATCTATCAAAATTCTTAAAAGTAATCGAGAGTACACGCAAAAAGAAAATGAAACAATTTTTATCCATATGTTCAAAAATTTAAAAATCAGTAAAGAAAAGCTTTGGCAAGAAGAGAAATCGTTTTAAAAGGCTCGAAATTTCACTGATTTGCTATGTCTACAAGTCAATATTGATTCAGCAATACAGTTTATTAGAAATTCTCTAATTTTTCATCTTTTAATCGCTGGTCCTATTTTTCACACCGAATCAGTGTGGTCAAAAATTCAATGAAGTTTGTGAAAAAAGTAAAAACAAATTTTTATTGAAAATTTTAAGTTTTAACAAGATAAAAGATTCCGGCAAACCAAGAAATAAGTCCTATAACCAAAAATAAGCTGAGGATCTTAAACCGATTTTCCATTATTTGTTTTTCATTTAGATCTTCGTCTGTGCTTTTGCTAAAATCGATAGAAAGTGGTCGGTCGTTAAACAAATGAGCATTTGATAATGTATCATTTGCTTCGGATTCTTGATCAATTAGTTTAACAAATTTGATAGAAGCTCCTTGTGCGCGATTGCAGTAAGGACATTTTTCATTGTTTTTAACTGAATCTTTGTCGCTGCTTCTTTCAAATTTGGAGGAATTATGAATTTCTTCTTTAATCATAACGAGCCGACGGCTTATACCACTCAATATTTCAAGATTTTTTGCAAATGCATCAAAATCTTTACCAGTCACTGACGAATTTGAAACGCTTTCTGTCAGCTTTTTAACTTCTTTTATTTTGTAACAAATCTTTCGTATGTCTTTTTCAATCTCTTTTTTCAATTTTCGCTTGTATTTCAAATTTTTATGCGAACATTTCTTCCAATCATCATATTTCTTAAAAACTAATCCTGAAGATTCTATCAACTCTTTTACATCTCTTTCTATTTCTGAAAATTTTGATGACATTTTCTGAATTTTTGTTCGATTACGAAGCATATTTTAAACAATGTAAAATTTGTATTGTTGTTAGCTTTCATTCAAATGAAAGGTATTTAAAACAAAATCAAATATTACAATCAAATGAACCTAGAAACGCGCAGATCACCAGCGAAAATATGACTTATTTTGTGAAGATCAATAAATCGCTTTATTTAGTTCTGAAATGTTAAAATCAATCATAGTAGGTGCACTATCACTTTTGTTGAATCTTCAACAAAACATTCAAATTCGATTGCTTCAATTAAATCAATCTTATGATTTAAAAAATTTTTAAAATCTTTAAAATTTTTAAAATTTTTATAATCTATCAAACAATCTTATGATTCACTGGAAAAATTTTCATAAATTTCCATTGCATTTTCTTTTGAGTAATTTATCAGCAAGCAATTCAATATGTCTCAATATATTTAGAGTTTAAATAATAAAATGTTTATATGGTTGCGAGAGAGTGCTATAGTTGCATTAAACGAAAAATATTAAAAGAAAAAATAAGAAAAATTCGAAGTGCAAGAGCATCATTTTCAAAAATAAAAGCAACATTCTTAAGAAATGCTCGCAAAATTTTATTAAAAATAGTCTTATATGACATAAGACGTGAATAAATTAAACAGAAGAGAATTTCACTTATTAAATTTTTCAATGACTAATTTGCATTTTTTTCAGATAAAATTCGTTTTTTTAGAAATGAAAAAAAATTATCGCTTTCACAGCTATCGAAATAACCCACAAAAGTTTTTTAATCATTTGAAAAAGAAGCTTTACTGCAATGTGCATTTGAAGATTTAACCTTACTTTTTAGGTTCATCGTGTTTAAATTAAAAATTTTTGACGATAGGCGCAAAAATTTGTTTTTTACTGGATTTTATGGCCTAGAGCATTTAAAATAAGTTTGGTAAATAGAAAAATTCAACTATTAGTATAAGTTGTTCTCGAAATTTTGAACCTGCTAGCTAGCTGATGTTTTCATTGAGCGACTTTTTGTTTAAATTTATAAGATTGTCAAAAGTTTTTGACCTCTTTTCTACAATCACACTAATTTCTTTAGTTTATTTTCACTTTTTTATTCTCAACTTTCCGATTAATCGTATAAACACTTATTTTTGTAGTTTTATTAGCTTTTTGTGATTCAAAAATCAGTTTTATTCGAAATCTTTTTGTTTCTAATGAATCTCGCCGAACAGAAAAGGCAATAGTTTTCTCTACACATCTCTATTTTCCAGTGGAAATAAAAAATTAAACCAAACACCAATAAAAAGATACGAAAAAAAATCGCTAGAGTTGTGTATAATTTTTACCTTAATACGGCTGAGATATAAAAATTTTTCTCATCTTTTACATAAAAGCATGTTAGCGACAGAATTTTTAATGTCTTAAAGAAGAATTGATCACATCTCTTACTCACAATTTGTGTTCAAAGATAACACTACACTTGAGAAATTTTTTCAATACTGAAATCATAGCTCTATTGATTTTTAAAGACCAATTAAAGGTTCTTACTTAAACATCTTTAATTTTAGTACTTAAAGTTACTACGATGGACAGAAAAAAAAGGTTGATTTTGCAATAAAGTATGTTTACATAACTATATGAAGCTTTTTTCTCACACAATAATTCTTCTATTCACTTCAAGTTGAATATATTAATTTGATTAATTTTGAGGTTAACGCACATTTATCGATTATTTTAGGTCATCAAGTATCAGCAAATTGGCTTAAGATTAAAGAGGGAAAGGTGAAAAAATTGAGAAAAAAGCTTATAAACTAATTGCGAGTGAATGAGATTTAAATTAGATTTTTATTTTTCTTAGTCGCGATTGCTTAAAGCTGTTGCATCAAAAAATTTTGGTTTTTTCGTCCGCATGATCGTGCAAATATTTGCTTTAATTATTCCTTTCTGCAGGTTGTACAAATGTTGTTTTATGAGCTAGTGAAATTCGTAAAGCAGCAAAATAAAACGTTCAAAAACCAAAGTGACATTTTTAAAAATTTGAATAACTTTTGATTACTGATTTGATTTGAGATCAAAATGAAAAATGTAATTGTACTAGCTGGACTCATTCTCAAGTTTTTTTCTTTTATAAAGATAAACTGGATTAAAAGATATGTTCATTATCAAAAGGTAATGAATTAAATATGATTTTAACTCCAAGAATCATTGTAATCTTTATATCACAAGTGAACTCTTCTGAACGCATACATCTTTTTGTCACAAGGATTAAAACTTAAAAGAATTCTATGTGATTCTTCTCAGAACGAAAAAATTATGAAATTAATTCTTTAGATTCGAAATTTTTTATAAATAAATAATTATGATTTCATTAAGAAAAACGTGATAATATGATTCTAATTTTGCCTATTTTCATTGATGAGTTTTTGAGAAATTTTACAGAAATGATTAATGAATTTTAGATGAAAACAAATAAAAATAAGAAGCATATAATCACGGTTTTTAAAGACGAATATGTATTTCAAACGAAATTATTTTCTTACAGTACAAGGCAAAAAGAGTTTCTCAGCTAGTTATTGGCTAGTTAGTGGTGACTTGGAGGGCAGTACTGAAACGAAAACATTCCCAATTCATTAGGGAATCATTTTTCTAAACTCGAGAAATCTGTGTCTCTCCTTTGTCTCGCCTTGAAAATCAGCCAAAATCAGCCTTTCAATTAAAATTGTGTTTTCTTCATTTAAAATTGCTCTTTTGGTTGCTCATGCCAAACATTACCCAATTTTACAAGTTACATCATAAAATTGATCTGCTCAAAAGTTAATTTATAAAGAATGTTGCCATAGTTTTGTAGGTTTTATTTAATTCTCTTTGAATCCAAACTAACATAGAGGTGACATGCACATGTAAGGTAACATGTGACAAGTTAATTCTTAATTCATTTAAGAAACATAATAAGCCATGATAAACTCAACTGAATTCGCATTCGACAATTTGCTAAGGGTGTTTTAGTTTTTGATCACACTGTACGTATCCTTCATTTTGTTTTTTCGAAAAAGGCTTAAAATGCGGATATTCAATTTAGTGAAAACAACAATTTAAGTAAATTCTTAATAAGGTTATAAGCTAGTGAAAAATGCGTAATATTAATTTAGCAAACCTGTATTGAAATGTTTGCAAGTCCAAAGCACAGTTTCCTCTGAAAATTCTTTTCGAATACATTTCGCAATAATCTTGAATGTTTTTCCGCGAATTTTTCTTTTTTTCCACGAATTTCATTATTTTTAAATGGTTTATGAATGAACATACATAAGCAAACAAATCAAATAGAAATTCGTTTCAAACAAACAAGTTCTCGCCTTTCCCTCAATTTTAAATTTTTTTATTCACCTGACTTTCTATTGCTTTTCACTTCAAAGTATTTTCTATCACATTACAATAAAAACTTTTCATAATAGGTACTATGACATAGTTTGGTTTCAGTATTATCTTCGTATCGATCAAACAATTTAAACAATCTAAAATTTGTTTTTAGCGCACCAATTGCTCGAAAAATGTAATCGATTTACGGAATTGAATGAATAATTGAATGTCGACCAAGTGAATAATGGAATGTTTTGCGTAGATTAGCTTTCTTGAACAATGTTAGAAATTTCATTAAAAGTGAAATCGCAAATTCGAAAAAGCATATTTCGATAGCACATTGAGGAATGCGAATGAACATGTGAAATGTGGATGAGAGGTAGAGAGAGAGTTTCGCAAAGGGCGAGAATACTGCTTTAATCATGAAAGCATTTAAAAGAGCGAATGCATGTGTTTTGCAATCGAAATTCGTAATTGAATAATTGCGCATTTTTAAAGTAACGATATTGAGAAAAGGTTACAAACAGTTTTCTTCAGAAAAAAATACAAATTCAAAGATCACGAAACGAATTAAAATTCAAGAGTAAAGTGATTTACTAAACGTTTATGTTTTCGAATCATTTGAAACAAGCAATAAAAAATAAGTACTTAAAGTGTATTTCGATTTGAACAATTCGTAGCGAAAAAGCGATGTAATTACGAGTCGCTTATTCGAATCGCTTTTTCTCTTTCAATTCTTTCTTCTTCACACAAATAGCGTTTATCACAAAATTTAGCTTCTGTACAAAATGAACGAGTATAATGTAAGAAGTTTAGAAAAGAATTTCATTGATAGAATTTTCGGATAGAGGAAAGGTATTTGATTATCAAATTTTGAAACGAAAGAATGCGTTGAAAATAAAGAGAAAAAGAGGTCATTGCAACGAAGTGAATTGTACAAACAAAACACTTCGAACACAAATGAAAAGAGTGGACAATTGGTGAATTTAAGAAAAGAGAGACGAAAAAAAGTTTGCCAAAAGTTTTTCTTTTCTTTCGACAGAAAGTTGGTCCGTTTGCAGCAGCAACAGATGGCGGACGAATGTGGCCATTAACCCGTGGCGAAGAGGTAAGGTTTCGAGGCAAGTATTGACCGAAAAGTGGTCCTCACCTTTTCACAGCGAAAGTTCGCTTCGATTGTCCACAAATCGACTTTTTCGATTCCTCTTCTTTCGACGCTCGCGAAGAACGCTACTTTTTGAACTATGCTCGTTGCGCTAAAAAGTTGCACACTCTGTGCGTGAATTACGAGTTAAGTGTGAACTAAATTCACTTTCTTTAAGTGCGTATTCTTTTGCTTGCGTTCTAATCAACTCCAATACTCCAACCACCGCACGGTGTGAGAGCGGACAGCGTTCTCCGACGCTATCTGCGTTCCGAACTTTTAATAAGGTTTGTTTACGATTTATGTGTGAATTGTTTGAAATAATGTGCGTATGAACGGTGAAACTACTATCGGCGGAGAGGCCGTAATTTAGGTCGCATTTCGATGCCTGCCGTTTGGATGAATAACCTTTTCATTTAACCCCACGTCACAACTCGCGAACGTAAAGCATCAATTTGGGAACTTGCATAAAGCGCAGCGTTCGTTCGCTGCGTTCGCTTTTGATCGTGAGTCCAACACTTGCACTCATCAACTTGCGGCGATCACTCGCTTCGCTCACTTGCCGGTCTCTCGCCAATCGCTTTCGCCGGTCACCCTGCAAGACGGTGCACACTCGAGTGCGTCCGCTCACTCGGCTGCGAGCGAGATCGCTCAGTCGCTTGCGAGTAGTAGAAGCAGTGCGTGAAAGTGATTTGAGGCGAAGTGATCGACTCAAGCGAGCGAATGATGCGTTCGAAATATGTTTGAAACGCAAAAAAGAAACAGAAAGTAAGCGGAAAACACGGCGAGCGAATTTCAGAGCGATCGGCGCGTGTGTCGAACGCAAGTGTATAGTTCAGTGAATTCACCGTGCAAAAAACAATTGCAAAACATTCGCTGCTCGCAGCGAGTTGCAATCGCTACATGCATACGGTGTACTCATCCGTCAGGTATTAAAGGGAAACACTGCTTATGATAAGTGCAATACTAATGAGGAAAGCCGTTCGCAAATAAACCAATTTTATGTTCCGAATTGAAGACCAAAGGTCAAGTGTACGATTGCTCCGTAAATTCAGTTTTACTCGCAATTAAACATGCATCGCGGCCGAATGTGCCGCAATCGCTACAGCGCAGCATTGTTTGTGTGCGGTCAGTAAACAACTCGCTCTTAATTACACTGCAAATTTTGGCATTTCACGCTCGCGACAATCGCACAAACAGAGTTTGTTCCCTTTTCAATCGAAAAAGTATAACGATAAACTTTGCTGCAAATTTGGCAACGGTTGCCGAATTCGCGATTCGCGAGTGCCTCTAATGTTTTTCAAATGATACCATTTTCATTCGAAACTGGGACAATCAGTTTCAATTCGCTCTCTGTTCGAAAACGAGTTAACAATTGTTATTGAAAATAAGGTTGCTATCGATTCGCGCTCGGCTCGGGTCCCGTGCGGACGCTCACATGCGACGCACGCGAGCGGACCGGTTTCGAGCGAAGCTGCCTGCGTGAGTGACTCCTGGCGAACGAGGCGCAGTGGCGTCGCCTGGCGCGGGTCGGACGCGCGGACGTCCGCAGCGCGGAGAGCGCGGCCGGGCGCGAGCAGAGAGCAGGCGCGGCAGAAGTGGTTTGCCCCCAGGCGAGGTCATCGCTTGCAGTGATCGCAGCGATCGTTTGCAGTGAGAACTGCTGATGACTACAGCACGACGCAAGCGGTGCCGAGTACCAGTCAGTGCCTGCCACTCGCTGAATGCCACTCGCCTTGTAACGTGTATTAAGCGCTACGCTTTCGCTGTTGCGTTGCACTCATCCATTCTTCGCTTCTTTTGCGTTCTACTCGCAGATCGCTGTTCGCCGTTCGCGCGAATTGATGGATTGCACGCAATCGGACCGAAATTGATCGCAACACGTTATGGATTACACGCGGACACTCTTCCATTTCTCCGCGCTTTCTTTGCTTCTCGTCGCAAACATCACCGCGACCACCGTTTCGAGCTCAGGTCAGTACACTTCTCTATAAACACGGTGCTGTACTTTCGTGTTTTCGCTTTCGCTGTTTCCGCGACCGCAGTGATCACACCGCTATCGAACAATGATCGGTCGCATTCTCATCGATCGCCGACGGTGTTCGCGATCGCTATGTCGCGATCACCAAAATCGTGTGTAATGCAAACACTGTGCGCGCTGTTTGTGATCAGTGCCAATCAATTTCGGATTGAAAACAAAGTTTCATTCATTGCTTTTTGTGTACAGAAATGTGAATCATTCGCGAACCACTTTCGCGACAGAATTGCGACAGTGAACACCCGGTGTCGAGAGTCGGTGTCGATTGCGGAAATGAGGAAACTGCTTTCGAGAACTCTGTCCTCCACTTTGGCAACTGAACGATTATAAGTTACGCACAGTTGCGATGAACAAAGAGTGACAATCCTTGACATTGAGTCAAATGCTTCAAAAGAATGCAAAGCAGTTTTTGCGCGGCTTTCGCTGCGATCGCAGTCTCGTTTTTCGATTTGCCGATCGCCTCAATTGTAAAACGAAAATTGATTGCGATCGGTTCGCAAATTGTTCGTTTGCTTTGTGCTTACTATCGGACAGCGTTTGCGTTTGAACAGCGTATTTAATGAGAGAGTGAGAGTGCGGACAATTAAACTGCACACCTAATCGATGACAACAAACGTACAGTGTTCGCAACTGCCTGAAAGTAAACGCTAGCATCTCGGCTGTCGACACCAAACGTAGCATTTGAATCAATTCAAATAAATGTCTCATTAATTTGCACAACTGAATGCTCGAAAACCGATCTTAGTCAAGCGCATTTAATACTAAAAGCTGTGAAGTTGACTGTAACGATAACTTCACAGTAACTCGATACCGATCCTAGCTTCTTTCACTACCTTTTCAAATTGTTGAAGTTTTATACATTTTTTAAATTGAGCAACAATTTCATTCATATTCTCACAATATTAACTCGAACACAGAAACATCAACTTCAGCACCGATCTCGGCAAATACCACATGTACTCCAGAAAACTTCAGATGCGGCAATGGCAGGTGCATACCAAAACGTTGGGTGTGTGACTACCAAAAAGACTGTGAAGGGGGTGAAGACGAACATCAGTCGTGTTCGCCTCCACACTGTAGTAGCAATCAGTTTTCGTGTCGTGAATACGTATTCAATCAGTCTTTTTGTATACCTCGGCATTGGAAGTGCGACAAAGTTGTCGACTGCGTCGATGGTACTGACGAAGGCGACTCTTGTTGTAAGTTTGGTCGACTATGAATAAATTGTTTCAAGTGTCGTTTCACAGCTTATCCTCCGTGCAATCCCGGCGATCACAAATGTGGTCGCGGCTTATGCATTCCAGCATCTAAAAAATGCGATGGTTATTTCGACTGTAGGGACGAATCCGATGAAAAAGATTGCAATCACAGTAAGGACAATCCAAATTGCCAAATTATCTTGAATGAAATTAATTGCACATTTAGATACTACTGCTTGTCAGTTAAATGAGTTCAGATGTACTACCTCTGGTAAATGTATCGATGAAACAAAAAAATGCGATCATTGGGATGATTGCGGAGATAATTCAGACGAAAAGCAATGTGATTTTCCTGCTTGTCACGAAGGACAATTTAGATGTTCAAACGCTATTTGTATTCCGCTACGGTGGAGATGTGACGGACATGCTGATTGCACCGACCATTCGGACGAATCTAATTGCAGTAAGTTTATTCTTTTCAACTTTGCTCTATAATGTCAATTTTGATGAAGCGTTGATATCTTGCCCGGAAACGAAATTCCTCTGCCCTTTGGAGAAGCAATGTATCAGTAAAGACAGATTATGCGACGGAAAACAGGACTGTAAAGATGGGGCCGATGAAAAAGATGCTTGTTGTAAGTTTGGCTATCATCACTACTGTTTAAATAGTTTATCGACCTTTCACAGCTTCGAAACTATGTTCCACATTGAACTGCGAACATGGATGTAGAGCCTCTCTGGACGGAGGCGTTTGTATTTGTGGCAAAGGAATGACTGTCAATCCTGCAGACAAAAAAAGTTGCATTGATTCAGATGAATGCACCGATTGGGGCAACTGTGATCAACTTTGCACAAACACACCTGGAAGCTTTAAATGTTCCTGTGTGTCCGGATATACTCTTGTATACCCTCGTCATTGTAAAGCAAATAACAGTAAGTAATTTTCATTAAATGAAAGTTACTGATCTCGTTTCAACAACAGGCACAGAAATGCGAATAATATTTGCACATCACAGCTCAATATACAAAACCGATTCTCACGGCTCCAATCTTGATATAATTACAAATACCACCGCTGCGAGCGGAGTTGATTTCCATTTTGGTAAAAAACTTGTCTTTTGGTCAGATATTGAAACGCGTAAAGTAAGGTGTCATCTTCAAAGTTCGCTTGTTAAATGATACTTTTTCATAGCTCTATTCAATAAACTTAAATAATCTTCGCGATTCTCGTGCCGTTGAAGTGTCTGTTACTTTTCACTGGAATCCTGTTGCATTGGCTGTCGATTGGATAACGAACAAAATTTACGTCTGTGATACTCACAATCAGAAAATTGATATATTTGAATTTGATGGAAAAAGACATGCCATAGTTCTAAGTCAAAATCTCACAGCACCTTTGGATATCGCTTTGGATCCAACTCAAGGATACATGTTTTTTTCGGACAGTGATAATATTGACAGAGCTTTTATGGACGGAACTGAACGTAAAACGATCGTTTCAACATACATTTACAAGGCTTCCGGTCTTACTGTTGACTTTGTTAACAAACGTATTATTTGGTGCGATTCTCAACTAGATCAAATCGTAACTGTTGATTACAATGGGGGAAATCGACACATTATTTTAAGAGGCAGTACAAAAGTGCCAGCACCTGTTAAAATCACAATGTTTGAAAGCAAAATCTACTGGACAGACAGCACGCGACAAGGTGTTCTCAAAGTTGATATGTACAACTCTACAAGTGCCGTTGATACAATTTATAGAGAGCGTGGTGTTCCTAAAGAACCACGAGCATTGAAAACTTATCATGCTCTGCGACAACCAACGGTATCAAATCCGTGCGGAATAAATAATGGTGGATGTCTTCACATGTGTGTTCTTACGCGCAATGGAGACGAAAAGTTTTTCTCATTAGGATACAGATGTGTTTGTGAAATCGGATACCAGTTAGCTTCAAATGAAAAATCATGTATTCGTGTTGAAGAATTTTTACTTTATTCACAACAAAAGTTTGTGCGCGGAATTGTGCTTAATCACGGAGCTGCTTTCAACGACGCAATAATACCGATCGTTAGCCGTTCTGCGCGATTCGTTGGTCTGGACTTTGATGCAAAAAGTAATTATATATTTTATTCAGATGTTATTCTCGATGTTATTTACAAAATTAAAACCGATGGCACCGGTAAAGAAAATGTGCTCGCGTCGCAAAACGAAGGAGTCGAAGGATTGGCGTTAGATTGGGTGTCGAACAATTTATACTATATTGACAGCAGAAAAGGCACGCTGAACGTAATAAGTGTTTCGAACACCTCTTACAGGAGGACACTTTTAAAGAACTTAAAAAGACCTCGTGCTATTGTAGTGCATCCGAACAAAGGTTATGTGTTTTTTTCGGAATGGGACAGACCTGCCAACATCAGTCGAGCTTATCTCGACGGTACTAATGTTATGGTTTTCAGAGGGGTTTTGTTGGGTTGGCCCAATGGATTAAGTGTGGACTACGAAAAAAATCGCCTATATTGGTGTGATGCACTTTTGGACCATATCCAGCATGCGAATTTAGATGGCACCGATGTGAAAACTATCAGCTCTGCGCGTATTAAACATCCTTTTTCGTTAGTTGTTCACGACCAGTGGCTTTATGTTACTGATTGGAGACTTGACGCTATTTTGCGGATGAACAAAGAAAATGGATCACATGAAAAGATAATACGCTCCGTTGAAGAAGGTAATCGACTTTATGGGATTAAAGTGTTCAGCAAACGAAATCAAGTTATCGATTCTCGACATCCTTGTCTAACTGACAACGGAAAATGTCAAAAGTTTTGTTTTGGCGTACCTACGAATAAGACCGACTTTGGTATCGAAGCAAAATGTAGTTGTCCATATGGTGAAAGTTTAGCTGATGATCAGCGAACATGCATTCCAGCTCCCGACAAAGAGCCTCCCGTACAAGCCTGTCCCAATTCATGGGATTTTACTTGCCAAAATCAACGATGTATACCAAAGACTTGGGTATGCGATGGTGATGATGATTGTTTGGATAATTCTGATGAAAAGCAAAATTGCACTCATACAACATGCAATTCGAGAGAGTTTCAATGTGCAAGTGGTCGCTGTGTACCTTTGACTTTTAAATGTGATTCCGACAACGATTGTGGTGATTTTTCTGATGAAATGGGTTGTACTAATGTGACTTGTGGATCAAATGAATTTGCATGTGAAAATGGACGGTGTATTCCACAATCTTGGAAGTGCGATTCAGAGAATGATTGTGGTGATGGTTCAGACGAGGGTGATTCTTGTCATGAGAAAACTTGTGCTTACTATCAGTTTACATGTCCTGGAAGTGGCCATTGTATTCCCAAAAGTTGGATTTGTGACGGCGATAACGATTGCTTTGATCAAGCAGATGAACAAAACTGTCCACCAATCGTCTGCTCGGCATCTCAATTTCAGTGTGCAAACTTGAAACAATGTATTCATGAAAGCTATCACTGCGATGGAGTTTCTGATTGTCAAGATGGTTCTGATGAAAAGGGGTGTCCCTCATTGGCTCCAAATCAATGTGACACCGAGAAACAGTTTCAATGTGTTTCATCAAAAATTTGTATTCCTAAAGCATGGTATTGTGACGGTAATGCAGATTGTGAAGATGGAAGCGACGAGCCCAAGACCTGTGGAGCAATCGAATGTCCTGTAAATCATTTTCGATGCAACAATTCAAAATGTGTTTTCAAAAGTTGGATTTGTGATGGTCAAGATGATTGCGGAGATGGATCAGATGAAGATCATCGTCATGCTTGTGGATCAGCTCCATTCTCGTGCCCCTACAATCAGTGGTTGTGTCCAAACGTAACTGAAAAGTGTGTAGATTTACATCGTGTCTGTGATAAAAAGCTAGATTGTCCCAACGGTGCCGATGAAGGCCCAGCGTGCGGTCTTGACTCGTGTACTAAGTCAAGTTGTGCATACAAATGTAAGGAAACACCTTTGGGACCACTTTGTTTGTGTCCTCCTGGAGAGCGATTAAATGACTCGCGGACTTGTGTGGATATCGATGAATGTGCCATCGCTGGCAAATGCAGCCAAATTTGTATAAACACGAAAGGTTCTTATAAATGCGAGTGTGAAAAAGGATATATTCTCGAAAATCACCATCATTGTAAAGTTGCAAATAGGTCTCAAGCGTATCTCGTGATTTCAAACCGAAGATCAATCCTTATTTCAAATCTGAATACGACATCTTTGGAAAGAGTTCCAGTCAGAGTTGATAATGTTGTTGCAACAGCTTCAGATATGGCGACAAATGCTATATTTTGGTCTGATATGCATGCTAAAAAGATTTTTAAACTTAACAAAGGCTCAACCGAACCCAAAACAATCATTGGTAGTGGCTTGGACCTAGTTGAAGGCTTAGGAGTTGATTGGGTCGCCAGAAACCTTTATTGGGTAGACTCCAAGCTGAAAACTATTGAAGTCGCTACCCTTGAAGGCAAAAACAGAATTGTTTTGATAACTCAGAATATTAGTCAGCCTCGAGGCTTATCATTGGATCCTAGAGAAGACTCTCGCATTTTATTTTGGACTGATTGGGGCGAAAATCCTCGCATCGAAAGAGTTGGGATGGATGGAAGTATGCGAAAAGTTATCATTAATACCAAAATTTATTGGCCAAATGGACTCACAATTGATTTTCCGACAAAACGTGTGTATTTTGCTGATTCAAAACTTGATTATATAGACTTCTGTGACTACAACGGAGGAGGACGTCAACAAGTTCTTGCTCATAATCATTATTTACTGCACCCTCACTCTTTGACAGTATTTGAAGACACACTTTACTGGACTGATCGTCAATTAAATCGAGTGCTTTCGTGTTATAAATATCGAGGCAAAAATCAAACTGTCGTTTCGCATTTAGTCAGTCAACCGTTAGGCATACACGTGAATCATCCTGTCTTACAACCGCCAGCTCCTAATCCATGCGCCAAAGCTCCATGCACTCACATTTGTCTTCTCTCTCCGAAGCCCGAAGGCTTTTCCTGCAAATGCCCCCCTGGTTATGGACAAGATAGAACTGCGGCTGGTGGTCGCTGTATTCCAGTTGAAACTCCATATTTGATGGTGATGAAAGGAACTCAACTCGTCGATTTAAGTTTAACACCTAATGAAAAAAGTGCGGGTTACTTTACTCCTGTCATAGGAATAGAAAACGGTTACGACTTTGATTACGACAAACAAGACGGTTACATTTATTGGATTCAAGTTTTGGAAACTGATAAAGAGAACGGCACTGTTTATAAAATAAGTTTGAAAGGAGGCAATCAGACCAAATTTTTGTCCGATGGTTTTATTGGAGCTCCCATTTGCCTAGCGTTTGATTGGATCGGGCGAAACCTATACATAGGAAATATGAAAGCTTCTACAATAGCTGTTGTGAAAGCTGATGGCGAAAAGAACTACAGAAGAACAATTTTGAGTAATGACGGCTCAATGACCGGAGTTGCGCGGCCAAAAATGATGGTAGTTGATCCTCTTTCAGGCAGCTTGTACTGGCTAGATGAAGGAGGAGTAGGTGTTCCTTTGAAAGTAGCAAAAGCCAACATGGATGGAACGAATTCAACTATTCTAATAAAGGATAACATTCATAGTCTCGAAGCTATTTCATTCGATTTAGCAAACAAACGGCTTTATTTCAGTCAAAGCTATCCTGGAGTCATCGAAAGCGTTGATAGTGAAGGAAGAGATCGTAAAACTATAGTTACATCAAGTTCGTTTATCACAAAACCTCAAGGATTAGCTGTGTACAATAATCGATTGTACTATCTTGACTCTGTTTATGAAAAAATAGTTCGAATCAATCTTCCGGACGGAGGCAATCCTGTGACGCTCGAAGAGAATGTTCCTGGACTAAAAAATATAAAAGTGTACAGTAAGCGACCTGGAATTGATAATCATCCTTGTCGAAGCGGAAATGGAGGTTGTCAGCATTTGTGTATTCCAATGTCGAACGGCCAAAGGAAGTGTTTGTGCAGTACTGGTTTCAAAGCTGAGGGCGAGACAAATTGTCAAATTTACAAGTCATTTGCAGTAGTCTCCTCTTTAACAGCTTTAAGAGGATTTAGTTTGGAAGATCATGCAGAAGCGATGCAGCCTATCTCTGGTGGTGGACACAATATTTTGCACGTTGATGTTCAAGTTGCAAAAAGTTACATTTTTTGGGTCGAATACAATCCTGGTGATGTTAATGGAATTTTTAGCATAAAACCTGACGGAAGTGACAAAAAACATATTATTGCAGAAGGAATAGGCAGCAACGGAATACGTGGCATTGCTGTTGATTGGATTGCAGGAAATTTGTATTTCACAAATGTATTTCCTCATGAAACATACATTGAAGTTTCCTGGCTTGATGGAAGAAATCGAAAAGTGCTTGTCAAGACCACCACTGATGCACCTCGAGAATTAGCTGTGAATCCAATCAAACGTTATCTCTATTGGATAGACTATGGCCAATTTCCTAAAATCGAGAAAGCCTTTTTAGATGGTACAAATCGTACACCCATTGTTGTCAGCGGCATAAGCAATCCAAGAGATCTCACGATCGATATCGCCACTCACGATGTTTATTGGGTTGATGCACGAGAAGACGCTATCCAAAAAGTATCTTTTAGCGGAGGGAAACGGCAATATATTTTACGAAATCTTCCAACGCCTTACGGAATTTCGATTCTTGGCTCTACAGTTTATTGGGTCGACAGAAATCTAAGAACTATCTTTAAAACTTCTAAATACGCAGAAAATGCCACAAAGTTACCCGAACCTTTTAAATCAAACTTGGACACATTGAGAGATATTGTTATTTTTGATGCCAAAAATCAACCTTCAGGTGAAACACCGTGCTCTCGATTAGGCAATGGCATGTGTCAGCAGCTATGCTTTGCCTTTCCTGAGGGAAGAAATGGTCCATCATGGAAATGTGATTGTGCCTCCGGAATCTTATCAAATGATGGTAAAACATGTAAAGATGTTGATGAATTTTTAGTTTTTAGCACTCGAAGAGAAATACGAAGCGTTCATTTAGATCCTAAAGTGACCAGTATTCCGTTACAACCAATTGTCAATTTGACGAATGTTGTCGGACTTGATTTTGACTACAAAAACCGCAAGCTTTATTTTACACAAATTCGACCGGAGGGAAGCATTTCTTCTTTGAACCTTGATAAGCCGAATGAGATCAATGTTATTTTGAAAAAAGGAATAAATCCAGAAGGAATTGCTTATGATTGGACAAACAAAAAAATTTATTGGACTGATTCAGCTAACAGAAGCATTTACGCCATGAATGTCGATGGTTCACAGATCGTCATGATTGCAAGAGTCGAAAGACCGCGAGCTATCTTGCTTGATCCTTGTGAAGGCTATTTATATTATACAGACTGGGGCAGATTTGGCAATTCAGGAAAAATCTATCGATCAACAATGGCTGGAAATTTGAAAAAGGTTATAATAGGAGAGGAATTAACACAACCGAGTGGTCTCACATTGGATTATGAGGACAGAAAACTTTACTGGACGGATGCATTAAGAGAAAAAATCGAAAGAGCTGATTTAGATGGTTCGAATCGAGAAATTCTTGTTTCGGCAACCATTTATCCTTTTGCAATCACTGTTTTTGGACAATACATTTATTGGACTGATCTACAACTGCGAGGAGTATATAGAGCTGAAAAGCATACTGGAGCAGGAATGATTGAAATGGTCAAACGATTAGAAGAGTCTCCTCGAGATATCCATGTCTACGCTCCTGAAAGACAAAAGTGCAATTCTAATCCATGTGCAATTAACAATGGAGGATGTGCTCACTCTTGCCACCAAGCACCGAATGGAACAGTGGAATGTCGTTGTAATACAGGTTATAAAGTAGCAAATGAAGGTCGAATGTGCATTCCTTCGAATGTAACCTGTGATGAAACAAAATATGCATGTGCCAATGGCAAATGTATACCGCGACTATGGGCATGTGACGGTGAAAATGATTGTGGAGACAACACAGATGAAGAGAAAAATTTTTGCGGTAAGGAAAATTAACTTAAAAAATGTCAAGTTATTGATGAATATCTTGTTAGCTTTACACACTTGCAGTCCCAATGAATATCGATGCGGAACAGGGAGATGTATATTTAAAACGTGGAAATGCGATCATGAAAATGATTGTGGTGATGGCACGGATGAACTCGATTGTGGTAAGTATTATTTCATTAAACCCTCTTTTTTCAACTTGTTTTTTAGTATACGCACCATGCGCTGAGGGAGAGTTCACGTGTGCTAATCATAAATGTATACCGAAATCCCAAGTTTGTAATGGAATAAACGACTGCAAAGACAATAAAACTTCAGACGAAAGTATTGAAAACTGTCCAAAAAATAGAACTTGTCCTGGCAATCATTTGAAATGTGAGACTACCAACATTTGTGTCGAACCTTATTGGTTGTGTGATGGCGATAATGACTGTGGAGATAATTCTGATGAAAGAGCCATCATCTGCTCTCAACGAACCTGTCCTCCTAATAGTTTTCGATGTCCAAATCACCGATGCATCCCTGCAACTTGGTATTGTGATGGAGATGATGACTGTGGTGACAAGGCAGATGAACCTCAAGATTATTGTAGTAGTGAAAAGAAAACATGTTTTGGCGACTTATTTACCTGTGATAACGGCAATTGTATTCCAAGAATATATATCTGCGACGGAGACAATGATTGTCTCGACAATTCAGACGAAGACGCACGGCATCAATGTGATACTAGAAAATGCGATCCCGATCGAGAATTCACTTGCACTCAGAACCGTCATTGGGGCAGAGCTCAATGCATTCCGAAACGCTGGGTCTGTGATGGGGATCCTGACTGTGTTGATGGCGCTGATGAAAATTCTACCCTTCACTCATGTCCGCCACCTGAACCCTGTGAAGCTGATCAATTTCGTTGCAACAACCATCGCTGCATCAACAAAGAGTGGGTTTGCGATCACGATAATGATTGTGGTGACGGATCTGACGAGCCAAGAAATTGCACATTCCGCAATTGCACAAGTGAAGAGTTTTCGTGCAACAATGCCAAATGTATTAAAAAAACTTATCTTTGCGATGGCGAAGATGATTGTGGCGATAACAGCGACGAAACGAATCCTCAATGCAAAACTGAACCAACCACTTGTTCAGGAGCTCAGTTCAGATGCAAAAATGGTCAATGTATTCCTTATGAGCGAGTGTGTAACAAACAAATTGACTGTGAAGATAGTTCTGATGAGCCTCCACATTGTCATGTCGACGAATGTGCCAAAATTGAAATGAATCAATGTGAACATAAATGTGTAAATACTCTAACAGGATATTATTGCGAATGTAATGAAGGATATCGTTTGATGAAAGATGGAAAAGCATGCGAAGATATCGATGAATGCAATCAAGAAAGAGGAAAATGCAGTCAATATTGCTTTAATACTCCTGGATCTTACTATTGCAAATGTAATGAAACATACTACGAACGCGAACTCGACGGTCACACCTGCAAACGCCGAGACAAAATCAAGCCTTGGATAATATTCACCAACAGATACTACCTTCGAAATATCAGTGCTGATGGCACTGTATATTCACTCATTAAGATGGATTTGAAAAATGTAGTCGCTCTGGATTATGATTACAATGATCAGAGATTGTACTATGCAGACGTTGGCAATAAAACTATCAATAGAATATTCATTAATGGAACTGGTGAAGAAATAATCGTTCGACACGAAGCGCATGGACTTGAAGGTATTGCTGTCGATTGGGTCGGCAAAAAGTTATATTGGCTTGATAGGACAAGTAAACATTTGGAAGTATCTGAACTCGATGGCACCCACAGAAAAACTTTAATTGGTAAAGGAATGACCGATCCAAGAGCGATTGTAGTGCATCCAAGTATTGGATACTTGTTTTTCACTGATTGGGGTCATCACGCTTTTATCGCGAAAGTTGGAATGAATGGACAGAATATGACGCGCATCGTTTTGTATACTCAAAAGTTGGTTTGGCCAAATGCGTTAGCAATAGACTACTTCAGCAATAAAATCTTTTGGGCTGACGCTCACTTAGACTACATCGAATATTGTGATTTCGAAGGACGAAATAGGCATCAAGTCCTTAGTGGATCAAAAGTGCCTCATGTTTTTGCTCTTTCCGTTTTTGATGACTGGATTTATTGGACTGATTGGAACATCAAAGCTTTACTACGAGCTCACAAGTTTACCGGATCAAACCTTCAGATTTTAAGGAACACTTCCCATCGTCCATATGATATTCAAGTTTACCACCCTCTGAAACAATATTCTTTCGATAATCCTTGTGGTGACCACAATGGAGGCTGTTCTCATTTATGCTTGATAGCACCTGGTGGCAATGATTATACTTGTGCTTGCCCTAATAATTTCATTTTAAAATCGGACAACAAAACTTGTATTGCCAATTGCACTTCTGGACAACACCGCTGTGGTTATCCTGATGATAGATGTATCCCGCGATACTGGACATGTGATGGTGAAAAAGATTGTAAAGATGGATCAGACGAACAAAATTGTCCTCCATTTATGTGCAAAAGTGGCATGTTCCAATGTAGAAATAATCAAACTTGTATCTCAAGAATTCGTATATGTGACGGTGTTGATGATTGCAGCGATCGATCTGATGAGAGCTTTTGTTCAAGTCCGTGTGGCGAACATAGTTTTAAATGTAATTCCACTGGAAGATGCGTTCCTGATTCTTGGCAATGTGATGGGGATGATGATTGTTCAGATGGTTCAGATGAAGCTCGTGAATATTGCCATAATCGAGACTGTGATCTAGACACACAATTCAGATGCAACAATGGCAAATGCATTCCAAAATTATGGTACTGTGATTTTGACGATGATTGTGGTGACAACTCTGATGAACCAGCACATAGATGTAGAAACAAGAACTGTACAACTGGCTGGAGAAAATGTCCCACTCGAAACAATTACCGATGCATTCCAAGTTGGCTTTTCTGTGACGGCAAAGACGATTGTAGGGATGGATCAGATGAAAATAATCCTGAATACTGTCCAAAATGTCACGAGACTGGTGATTTTAGGTGCAAAAACGGACGTTGTATTCCCTTACGTTGGCGATGCGACTTCGAAGATGATTGTGGGGATAATTCAGATGAAGATCCAAAGTTATGTTCTGAATTATACCGTGACTGTTCTGAAAGCGAATTCAAGTGTAACAACAAAAAATGCATTCCTTCTCGATGGAGATGTGATCATGATGACGACTGCGATGATGGAAGCGATGAAAAAGAGTGTTTAGATTATAAATGCAAACCCGATCAATTCAAATGTCGAAGCGGCCACTGTATTCCTAACAAATTGGTTTGTGATGGATTAAAAGATTGCAAAGATGTTTCTGATGAAATGAACTGTCCCACTCGTTATCCTGGTGGTAGATATTGCCTTGAATCACAATTTCAATGCAATAATACTGTGTGTTTGAGGCATGATTTCTTGTGCGATGGAGATGATGATTGTGGAGATGGTTCTGATGAAGCTGATGCTTTGTGTCAAAATTTCCAATGCGATTTGAAACGAAAATTTCAATGTCAAAATAAAAGATGCATTCCACTTTGGCAAATATGTAACGATAAAGATGATTGTGGTGATGGAAGCGACGAAAATAATCACACTTTATGTCGAAAATGGCCCATTCCTTGTACTGCAAACCAATTTAAGTGCACAAACGAGCGCTGCATTTCATTGGATAAACTATGTGATCATCAGGATGATTGTGGCGATTTGTCGGACGAAAAAGGCTGTCATACTGGGACATGTACAAAACAAGATCGTGGTGGCTGCCAACACAATTGCACTGCTTTAAGTGGTGGAGGATACATTTGCACATGTCCTCGAGGATATAAGATTTCCCACAATAATACAAAAATGTGTGAAGATATTAATGAGTGTGAAAATTTTGGCCATAATTGTTCTCAAATCTGCGAAAATCTGGAGGGAACGTATTCATGCGAATGTAAAGAAGGTTATCAATTGTTTGAAGAACGTTGCGTTGCCAAAGGTCAAGTTCCTATTATCCTTTACGCAAATGGTCCCGAAGTCAGAGCAATGGATAATAGTCATCAAGTCCAGTCTTCTTTGATCAAAGGCGAAAGCCGAATTCAAGCATTAGATTACGATCCAATTAAAGGTATTTGAAAATTCACACTAATTAAAGATTGAAGACTAATGATTACTTTTAGATATTATCTATTGGGCTGATTCATTTGAGAAAACTATTAAACGCGCATATATTCCTGATCCTCGCGATCCAGAGCATGGATTGGGTTACCCTCAAAACTTAGATGTGAAAGGACTTTCAAAACCTACTGACATCGCAATTGACTGGGTTGGAAGGTTTGTTTTGCTTTTGGGTAGTTAGTTTGTGTAAATTTATTTCTTGATCTTTTATACAGAAACATTTATTGGACTGATAGTGACTTATCTAGCGTCAAATCGAAAGGACGTGTTTTTGTCAGCCTTATTGATGGACGATATAAGAAAACTCTCTTGAGTACCGCTTTGGAAAGACCAACTTCAATAGCTTTAGATCCAGAATTAGGGTATATAGAGAGCTAAGAAAATACATTGAAAAACAAATTTTTTTGTAGGATCATGTTTTTCACTGACGCAGGATCTGCCCCTAAAATTGAGTCATCTTGGATGGATGGCACACGACGAAGGATTGTTATCAATGAAAAATTAGGTTATCCTGCTGGAATTGTCATAGATTATGCCGGAGGTCATCGCATATACTGGAGTGATTCTAAATTGAATACAATTGAATCAGCGAAAAGTGATGGTTCCAACCGTGTAGTTGTATTATCCGGTGAACTACATCAACCAACAAGCATTGATTTATTTGAAGATCAACTTTATTGGGTCACACAAGAAACTGGTGAAATATTCCGTCAAGACAAATTTGGCAGAGGTGTGAAAGTTCGAGTGAGACGTTCTTTAGAGTATGCAACCGATGTAAAAATACTTCAAGAGAAAAAATACAATACTTCCAGTAAGTATATTTAATTATTTAAATTAAATAATCAAATTTTTAAATTCCTTTTAGTTTCAAATCCATGCACATTAAACGCGTGCTCACATATTTGTGTTTTGATTCCGTCCGGCTACCGCTGCACATGTCCTGATGGTACTCCAGCCGCAGCAAGTGTCACTGGCCAGTGTACTTCCGGTTTCGAACAAAAGAAAGCTCTTCCACAACATTGTTTGTGCAAAAATGGTGGATATTGTGTAGAGGGTGGCAATAAAAATTTAGTTTGCAAATGCCAACCCGATTTTGAAGGCACATATTGCGACGACTATATATCAAAAAGTCCTTTGACTCATTCAAAGTCATCTGTAACAGCAATCATCATTCCTATTCTTGTGATTTTAATCATTTCAATATTGATAATCGCATTTGTATTATTTTTCAGGAAAAGACATTTGTACGTATTTTATCGAATCTTGCCTTATTTCTAAAATTAATTATATTTCTACAGCAAACCTGGCTTCAACAACCAAAGCGTTTCATTTAGAAGTGGAACAAATGTAGAATTTTCTGGACCGACTTTTATGCATAATAGTCCGCACGAAACAGCAAATGGAGTAAGCCATCATTGATTTTTATGAAGTATAAATTGTTAATTATAGTATTACTCTTTTCAGGAGCCTCTCGATGGCGAATTCAATTTAGGAGACATGAAACAAACTGATTTTAGTAATCCTATGTATGAAGCTCTTGGCAATACTGACAACGTAAAAGACGGGAGCTTCGGAGACTCGCA
Organism: Dinothrombium tinctorium; assembly: GCA_003675995.1. Lineage (NCBI taxonomy): Eukaryota > Metazoa > Arthropoda > Arachnida > Trombidiformes > Trombidiidae > Dinothrombium > Dinothrombium tinctorium. The sequence goes on from NCKU01000226.1 coordinate 24,950, forward strand.
AGGAGGGGGTTTATACGAAGTTCCCGACAATGTAATCGACAAGAAAATAATTAAAGATAATTCCTATGATAAGGGGATCGCCGGATCCGCCGTGTTGCCTCCTTCTAGTGTAGTGCACAGATCATCGCCACCTATTCAATTACGTCAAACTGCTCTTAATCCAACGTCAATCGACACCGACAAAGACACTCAGCATTTAGTGGAAGAAGATAAATCTGAATGTTAATAGTGTGCGACTTTTAAAGAGACTCTTTTCGTTTTCTCATTTTACGAGGCATCACATGAATTGTTATTCATTGGGTTTTAATGGAACTGTTTTCAGTTGTGATCAACAAATGACCACATGTGATATTTTTAGAAATTTAAACTGAAAAGTACTTTTTTTATTTCAAACGTGATTTTACTGTTGCACAGCAAACAAATGAAATTATTGTACATTAACTATTTTAGGAGCCGTCCGTTCAATAATAAGGTTATATTCACCGAAACCCAAATCACGACACCAATTAAACCATGATTGTATTATAAAGTTGCGTATAAATTGCTAATTTTAACATTAGGAATGTTTAATTGCTTTTCTAATTGAATAAACGTTATTTATATTTGTTCAAAATGTCACATTTTTCCTCTGAACGTGCAATTTGATACGACGAGCTTATACTACTGGCTGCTAAGTTTCTTGATTGGCAGCTTTTATTATCATGACCCATAAATACTTTAATAAAAGTATTATAAATATTCGCATTTTCATTTGGTTTCGCGCTTAAATCTTCTAGTTTAATCGAATTAATATCCAGGACGGGCGCAAAAATATTTTTTGTTGCTATGTGTGACTCGTTTTTCATGAAATTAATGTTTACAAAAAACATGCTTTTCTATGCCCATCAATACTTTCCAATGTGCGAAACTATCGAAATTTTAAATTGACAATCATACTCATAAATGTTTTTTAATTTTGTATGCAACACTTTGCGTAAGGTTTGTTTATAAATTTGTTTTCGATTGTCTTAATGCAAAAAATAAAAGAAGTTTGTTAAAAAGCATAAAATGTCTTCGCTAAATTAAATTTAATTTAGCTTTAATTCTGTAATTTGTAACCATTAAGCTCACTCATTTTCATTCATAAGTTTAAATCGAATACAAATTCATGCGTCTCAATAGCTTTTAATTTGTGTTGAGCCATTTAGATTGAGTTTAAATTGCAAAAATAAGTCAACGATTATTTCTCTCAAATAGAATGCCCACGCGATTTACTAATTCTTTAACAGTGTGTATACCAACTTTGGCTGTTCTCACATTTTTATTCTTAGAACGAGAATAAAAATGTTTATGACTTTAAAATTTTCACTTACGTATGTGAATTTGGCGTTCGTAATCTAAATGCATTTTCATTAAAAATTAAGCCTCGCAGCTAATTCATTTTCAGATCTTGCATTTTGGACTCGCATCTTTATTGAACACACACGATAGAAGATTGAAGAAGATGAAGAAGCTGAATGAGAATCATATTTAGAAGAAAGAGTTCCGACCATTTAATGACCAAACTCAAATAGACATTCTCGTTGTTTGTCGAAGTTCCACACACAAACTTGTTTTATTTCTTAATTTCGTTAATAAATTTTAATTTTTCTGTTTAAAACTTTAAAACGAAAAACTTGAGCAAATGTTTTATAGCAAGAACACAGCGAAATAACTTTTCGCGGTTTTGGATGATCGAGCGATTTGGATAAGAAGCGCTTTCAAGTGTTGAACTAATGTTTTCTCAAAATTATATAAAGAGAATTTCACTTCCAAACTATCGTTAGCAATGAAAATGCTTTCGATTCAATTACAAGCTTGTCTCGAAACAAGACGACTATTGTTTTGAGTTTCGGACACAAATAAAGTGCGGAAGCGATCGATCGCACCTTGGCATTCGAAAGTATCGCCACTCGCGTCGAGCGCTTTGCTCGCGATAATTGACAGATGCCGACAGCGAAGCAAACGGTGGTTCGGTGCGAACGCTGAAATGACGTTTTGACAAATTATTGTTTTTCAAACGAAAACACGGCGATTCGAGAAATGGAAAACATTCGAAAGCTTCCTATGCTTTTGTTCGAACAGAAGAGCAGTCAATCGAGTGTTGACTTCGCCTCTGTTTTGCGAAAGGTTTGTGCATTTCGTTCTCTCGCTTTCGTCCGATTCGAGTGCATTGCGTTAAACGCCGCTCTCTCTTTCGTTCTTTTCGCAGAAAATCAGAGAGTGTTTCAATGAAGATCCGCAATCGTACAGTAAAGAGATCAAAGAACTCGAAAGTCTTCGAAATGTGAGTACAAATCGTTCGTGTCTCGTTCACAACTAATCGCTTCGGTCACAGAAAGCGGTGAAAGCGTCCCGTGACGTAAACGGCTGCTCTTTGCTGAAACGATACTATTCACAACTTTGCCTTTTGCAAAATCGGTTCAAAGGCCTGAAGGAAAGCGAGCTTCAATTTTCATGGATCGATGTGTATAAAGGAAATGTAGTGACCGGTAATCTGCAGTTGGAACTCGATGCCATAATGTACAATATCGGTGCCTTACACGGCGAATTGGGAGCAATTGATACTCGAAGCAGAGCGGAGAGTATGAAAGTTGCTTGCACTCATTTTCAATGTGCCGCCTGGGCTTTTGAACAATTACGTGACAATGCTCATAGTCACAAAAGCAAGGACATGTCTCACGAGATCGTGTCGTTCATGTACCAAATTATGCTTGCCCAGGCACAAGAATGTATTCTTGAAAAATCTATTCTCGATAACCGCAAAGCATCAATCATTGCGAAAGTAGCTGCGCAAGTTATCGAATATTACAACAGTGCATTGTTAGTTCTTTTGCAAGCTGCTTCCAATGGAGATTCCGATAATATAATTGACATTGTTGGCTCAAAGATGTACAAGGAATGGAAAAAATTTGTCGAATTTAAAATAAGTTATTATGGTGCCATATGCTCTTTATATATGGGAAATTTTTGTGAAGAACAACAGAAAATGGGTGAGAGAGTTGCCTGGTATATGTCTGCCGAAGAGAAGCTCAACGACGCTATGAAACAATCAAAAGGCATTGATAGGTCAGAAATCGACGAAGCACTAAATTTTCTTTCTGAAGTCATCATTGGGAAATTAACTAACTCTAAAAAAGAAAACGATTTCGTCTATCACGAAGCAATTCCAACCTCAGATAAATTGACTGCAGTCAAAGGCGCTTCTTTAGTGAAAGGAATCGGTTTCAGTGTTTCAGACAAGGAGGTTTGTGGCAATGATATATTTGCAAGATTAATACCTATTGAAGCTCATGAATTGGCTTCGGTGTATAGTGAGAAAAAAGATAAAATCATACGCGATATAAGTAATAGAATACAAGATAAAGATCAAGATTTGGTCACTTATATGTCCTCGCTTCAATTAGATCGCGATTCCTTAAGACCCACATCAGTTTCAATTCCAGATGAATTGATTGAAATTTGCGCCGCAATGAGTGTCAAACAGAATGCTTTAGCCGAAGCAAAAGAGGCATTAAATAAATTAGAAGAGCTGTGCAAAGATGTTGATAAAAATATAAAAGAGGCAAGAAGACTTATAAATGAGGAAGAAGAAAAAGAAAGAGAGCACCAAAATAAGTTTGGAAAACGCGCTCCTTCAATGATAATAATGGAACTTAGCAAAGAACTTTCGAAACATGAGGAAACACATAAACAGGCTGTTCAATCAAATGCTAATCTCAGAAGTTTATTGGAACAAAACGCTGACGATATTCAATTACTTGCTAATTGTTCAGCCAAAGACCTAGAAAGTCTTTTGCCACCTCCATCAAACGTTCCAATCGATGAGAAAAATCTGAAGGAAATAGAAAAGTTGTTAGAAAAAGTCAATGAAATGAAAGATCAACGGGTTACTTTGGAAAAGCAGCTACGAGACTCTATTCAAAAAGATGATATTCTGAAGAAAGTTCTGTCACATTCCCAAAATGAAATCGAAAACATTTTTGAATCGGAATTGAAAAAATACGATTATTTCATAAACTTACTGAACCAAAATATGGATGCGCAGGAAAATATATTAAACGCGCTGACAAAAGAAAATGCTAAGTATGTCGAAACGAGAAAAGCGTTGTTGGAACACGACAAAATGAGACGTGAAAGAATTGAACAACTCATTTCTGCTTACGAAACTCTGCATCAAGTGATAAGTGGAACTCAAAAAGGTCACGAGTTCTATAAAAAGTTTGAAAACATTATCGCTCGATTGCTCGCAAGAGTCAGGAGTGTAACTAGAGTTCAAGATGAAGAGCGAATGCAATTTATAGAAGTTCACACGAAAAAAGAACGATTCACGAACTATGGAATTTCACAAGCGGTTCCGAAGCTTAAAGATTACCTGCCTTTTATGAATTCTAATCAGAGTCAACCGATGGCACAAGACATAGGCTCTCTACAACCGCAAAAGCCACCAATTAACGAAATGACTAGCTATCAGCCACCTATCAGTTGTGAAAGAAGTACCACTGCTTTTTATAATCCGTCAAATTATTATCAGACAACATCAGTCATTCCAACAAGCAGTCAAGTGGTATCTGATTACAGCGTGTACACTCAGCCATCTTCTGCTGTAACATCTACGATAAATAAGCCTGAAGTTGCTCAAGATCCGAAATATGTCTATCAGGCACAACCTCAGTATTCACAGTCCACTTTATATCAAAACTACGAAAATACAACTTACAAAGACCAATATCCAATTACTTCTCAACCTGTGAATAATTACAATTCCAGTTTCAATCAGAATCCGTCTCAAATACCAACAACTTTTGTAGCTAGCGCTAATCAGCCAATTATAGCAGATCCGTCAAGTAATTATTACGTTCAACAGCCTAGCCATTCATATTCTGCTTATACACCTGGTATTCCGAACACACAAACTGTCGCTACAAGTTATGTTGATGCCACTTCTTACAATAATGTATACGCATCGCAAGCATATACTTCCCAAAATTTTACAACAACTTATGACAATTCGACACTTTATCAACCCGCCTCATACAACAATTCTTATTCACAAGCTTATGTTGGCGTGCCTTCGAATACAAGCGCTGAACTTTCACAACAGCAACAATTATATTCAAATTCAAACCAGAGCCAAACTTACATAAATGGGCATAATTATATAAGCCAAAATGAAAGTTCACAACCCGTATCTTCTGAACAAAAGTTGACAACGCCAACTGTTGCACCAGATTCTAAGAAAACTCAAGATCCAAATAATTTGTTGAGTCAATTTGACCCTTTGTGGTCATAATACAGGCCGAAACATTTCTAATTTGCAATATATGAACAGTGTTGTGTTAATAAAAGGATAAATTGTGAACTTGTCAATGTGTGAAGCTAAAGCAAGTTACATTGATAACGTCCATAAGTGTCCCTTAATCTTTGATTCTATTGAGACGGTTCTATTCGAAATCTAAGCATAAAGGCTCTTTTTCAAATAAGTTACTGAATAAAGCGGAAATGGTCAGTAAAGAAATTTATAAAAATCTTGAAAATTTAAAAATTTTGAAGAAAAAAGCTTTCGAGTTTGAACACGAATTTTTATCTAACCAGGTATGTAAATGTAAAGAATGTGCAATTTATCCGAAGTAAAGTCAATGAAACATTGCTTCTTAGAACTGGTAAGTCTCGCGAATCAAATCTTATTGTTAACACTTTTGATCGAAATGCTGCTCTTTTCATTAATTTTTAGATCCAAATTTTATTTTTCATTATTTTCGATAATTTTAATCGCAAATTTTTGTGAGAATAATCATCATTCTTTAAACAGTATATCGGTGAGCAAATCAGGGCGAAATTTGAAAAATTTCGTGGAAAGAAGATATGAGCCGCTAGAGTACAACAGAAGCCCTTTATTAAAGAATATTTCAAATTTTATTTCTACAATTGAATCTCCGAAAAAAGTAAAGAAGTGGTTCGAATCAAAATTAGACAACATTGAAAAATATATCGTTCCCATACCTCTTCAAAAACGATCTAATAGAAGAAAATTAAAATTGCGAAGTGCTGAAGATGATTATGACGATACCAGGGATGAGGCAGAAGAAAGAGACGATGATGCTGAAGATAGAGATGTCGAAGATGATGATGTTAGAGAGAACGACTACGAAAGAGAGGAACCTCAAAAAGTAAATGTAGCGAATAAGAATGTAAAACAAAAAGAAAATCTTCCAAAATCATCTTCTACAACTGCACCATCTCCATCAATTTCCTTGAGTACCGTTTCAAATCAGCGGGCAGATAAATTAAAAACATTAAAAAATTACATTTTGATTACTTTGAGTGAGGAAGAAAAGGCTATTGTGGCTGTTAAAAAGCGTGTGAAAAATGCAACAACTTTTAAAGATATTCTCGATGTATTGAAAAGTCCCGAGTATAACAAACTCAAATGCGGAGAGAAAAAGAATTCATCGCAGAACGTAGAAAGTTTAAGTCTTGATGAATTTAGAACATTGATTCTTAAAATGATGGAACGTTACAAAGATATTCCTCCACTTTCTGAAATAGTTAATGCAAATAAAGAAAAATTAAAGAATATTTTAGAAAATAAGAATTATTGGAAAATTCCTCGAGAGGTACAGCTTCGATTTCCAAGATACCCAGTGTTAAAATCTTCTTACGGTGGTGGAACACTGCAAGATTCTGAATCACAGCGTCAAGCATATTATAGACAACGAGGAAGATTAGCGCAAAATAGAGGTTACCGAGTAGGGCGGCCAGGATTCTCTGAAGCACAAAGAGGAAGAAGCAAACAAGAGTTTGGAGTTTCCTCATCCCGAAGAAAAAGATATGGAGAAGTCTCGCAGTCTAGTTCCCAATATGGAGCAAATTTAAAAAGGCCTGGAAGAGGAGGCTTAGGTAGAGGTTCACTTTTTGGAAGAGAGGGATTTGGAAGAAATCATCAAAGCGATAAAAATGAGAAACCCGAAATTGTATCTGAAACAGAAAAACAAACAAAAAAGGAGGAGACTGAACAGGCAGCCTCAAGCGAAAGAGCGCTCTCAAAATTAAAAGATAAAATGCCAGCAATAATTTCAATTGGTGTTTTAGTCTTGATAACAGTTTTGACGCTAATTGCGATTTGCATTTTTCTCATAAAACCGAGCGGAAAAGGAAAAGCGAAAAAAAATAAACGAGCATCGAGTTATTATTCGATGTAGTTAACCTTTACCATATGTTTCTTTTCGTAGAAATTTTATTTGAAGCCATTGCTCTCTCTCTCTCTCTCGTTCATTTCACTTCATTTGAAAATATTTGCGAACAAAATTGATATTCTAATCTGCGAAATATTGTGTTTCGAGAAATGCAAAATTGGAAATTATTGAATTCGCATCTTGAAGCAAAAAATTTTGTGAAAATTTTTTGTTTTAACTATTGCTCCATGTTTTCATAAACATCGGCAAAGTAACGCTCCGCTATTGATTTCCTAAAGTCCGAAGCAAGTGAAACAAATTTAGTTAAAAACACGAGTCTCAACAGTTTCCTCTCGCTTTATTATATCGCTTATGGCCCTCGGGCATCACTCACGAAAAAGTTCGGCGCGGAAATAAGCAACTGATTTTTTCTTTGAAGAATGGTTTTTCAACGCATCAACACAAAAATGCGTTTTTAACGCGAGGAAGGCGCAAAATAATAGTAATAAAAACAAGAAAACAAAGATTCTCGACGAGAAAGCTCGTGCGAAGCGTCAGTGGACAACACGAAGCTAAGTACTCAATGGTTTTCAACATGCTAGCGCTGCGATAAAAGTGATGAAAGAGGCGCGATTCAGTCTTTTAACGACAGAGTCATTGTTTACGCACTTTTGATAGCCGAACTGATCATGCTTTGCAGTGTACAGCTCCTGCCGAAATGTTTTTGCTATAACTTACATTAAACATACCGGTTTTGTATGGGTTAGCAAGCAAAACATTCTCGATGGGCTGAAGAAATAAGCATCATCAGATTCATTCTTAGCGACTGATGCTGATAAATACTCGCTGGAGATGACGTGCCACACTCTAAAGCGCATTTTAGCTTTCATTGCGATTTTAATCTTTGGCAATTGTTACGCGTAGCCGAAAGCGTTGCTTCTATTTTTTTTTTCAAAACGATATTCAAATGGTTACCATTTTGTCCTTCTACTTTCACTAGCTGAAAAAGAAGCAGACGCACTCGAAAGTTGTTTTAAATCACTCGATCACTGCGAGATGTGAATGAATTTGAAAAGTTTATTGGCGTGAGAAGCGAGCATTGGAATAATTGTGGACAGAGGTAGTCGGAGAAGACACGAATACGTATAAAAGTGATCATTTTATTTCTGCGAATAGTGATAAAATATTTGAAACAAAATCGATTAAAAAGAAATTTGTGCAGAAATTTACAAGTGTACAGCAGCTATACGAAATGAATCAAGGTGGTCGCTTCATAGTAGAGCACAGGAATGTACAAGGAAAATAGTGCTTTCTTTGCTCATTTATAAAATATAAATTCATTCAAAATCAGCGTAAAGAAATAGCGGTGTAACATTTTTTTGTTGGCCTTTTCGTATGGCAACATTAACACCCGTTGTGGCGATCGATTTCGCATTGCTCGGCGTCTTCACAAATTGAATGCGGTGAATCTAAATTTGGTGGACATTTCTTATCACAAGGCACTGCGGTTACTTTAATTTTGGCAAGACTGCGAATTTTGGAAAAGCTTTGTTTGGATTTCGGAGTGAAAAGACTAGGAGCGGATACATTGTGCATAGTGGGTCAAATCGTATGAAGACAAAGCTACCAATTCGGTGTTTGGCGCTTCTTCAGTGCCAACTCGAGCACTCTTCGGTCGAGGGTGCACTTTGTGCGATTAGTTCGATTTGCAGAAGTGAATGAATGTATAATTAATTATACAAAATACGTCGAACCAATACTGATGCTCAAGCAAACCCTCCAAATAGAACTTTTGAATTTTCATATCACAAACAACCATTGGCATTATCGTCAAAGGCACACTTGTAATCACAGTCTTTGACAAGCTGCTTTTGAAAGTAGAAGCAAATGTAAAATCGATTTTAAAAACATTGTCCATTTGTTTTTGACCAAATTTGTTTAAGTTAATCAACCGGTCGCTGTCATTTACCACCGTTCTTGCTCGAACTTTGTTCATTATCGCTTTCTTCACCGTTTTCACTGTTCTCATCAGCAACGGGTTCTGGTGTTCGCTTAGCAGTTAAATCCAATGGTGAGGTGTTATTATTTACTTCGCTGCTGTTCGGAGAATAATCCGATTCTTGATCTCCGTTTTCGTGCTTTGAACATTTCGAATTCTGGTTTAATAAATTATCGCCGCTGTCTGCTGACTTCTTTACCGTGAGGTCGATTGGCTTCTCTTGTTCAGGAACATCTCCATAAAGATCAATGCAAGTAGCTTCTTTACTGGACGTTTTTAACACCGGGTTAAGTGGCCGTAATGGCAAGTACCGTGGTTGATATGCGGAGGCATAACTCATCTCTCCATTATAAAGTTTGTGGACTCCGTTAAAATTCTTTCCAAGAAGTGAAGCTGCAGACTGGAAGAAAAACCTTGTCGCAGGATTCAATGGTGAAAGAGGTGACACCGGTGACAAGGGAAGTGCGGAACTATGAAACGCGAAGCCTGGATCTTTCTTGTCTGCATGAGGACTCGAAGGATCGTACCGGGGCGTGAAGCCGTTCGCCTTAGCAGCTTCGAAGAGTGATGAATAAGGCGATGGAAGGGCGCGATTTGAGCCCTCGCTTGAATTAGGCGATGCACCATTGGATGATGCATGGTGAGCTGAAGATGAGCTGTTGTTGTCTTTTAATGCGTCCGTCGTCTTGTACTGCGAAACGAGATCTTTATTTTCGGAAAACGCCTGCGTCAACTGGCCATTGCTTCCGATAACCCCTTGTTCGGCGAGCCGACTGTTCATCTCTGCCTGATCTTGAATCAGGCAGTGGATTTTGAACCAATTCGAGCGGCGGCCGTAGCGAGAGCCTGAAAGTGCATTCGTGAGTTAATTGAGGAGCAATAAAGTGTGGAAGTGGTTAGATGTTGGAGCACAATTAAAGCGTTAATTCCCAGTTGCAAAATGAATTTGCAATAAGCGAAGCGTAATCGAAAAGGCGGACAATTGATGGCATTAAATTAAAAATTTGATTCCTGCCTTACATTGTGCTTTCGATGGCTGATTGTGGGTCTGTTAACCTTTCACTTCTAGCCGTGACTTATATGTACACACTGTGAATGCTAAATGCTTTATAGGCTCGAGTTGGGATGTTAAGGGTTCTCGCTTATTTAACAATCATTTGTTGTTTCAAGTCAACGACCCTTTTCCAAATATGTTCAAAACGTGAGCACATCTCTTATAAATAAACGAACAGTTTGCAGCGCATCACATTTTAAAGACTTCTTTCCCGACGACAAGTGCTCGCAAACTTTTTGCACACTTCAACACAGCGCACAACAACAAAATGCAACACACACACACACACGAGGTATGCGAGCAAGTGAATCCACGTACCGCTTTTGGACATTCCGACCATGAGGCATTTTTTAAGCCGGCAGCTTTTACACGACGTCCTATTCTTTTTGTTGATCACACACTGACCATTGTTTTTGCAGTCGCCGAGCGCCGACAAATTGTTGTACGTACGTCCAAAGAACGACTGCGAGTGAACGAAATGATATGAGTTAAGTGATTTGATTTGTTTTTCGTGCTTTGCGATCGGTATGTTCGGTAGCGCATTGCGATCTGCTGTCGGCGGCGGTGAAATCAAGGCAGCGAACACAATAGGCATGAGTTGGAAACGGTTAATTAGCGGCTTTCGTGCGCTTCGAGCATTAATAAGTGCGATTGCGAGCAGCGCAAGATTTTCCTGTTCAGATACGAAACTCAAAGCGATTCAATTACGCGAAGGACACAATTAAGCTTTATTTAATTATGATGTAAAGTTGAGCGCAGTGTTTGCATGAAAGTGGAGTAAAGGACGATTTACGCGAACAATTCTGGTTAAGAAAGTAAACACAATAAGCAGTTGCATTCAATATAAAACTTCAGTGTCATATAATTTTCCTTTCATTAATTTCATTCTCTAAATCACGCAAAGCGAGTCTACAAATTGACGGCACTAACCAATGGCGATAACAATGAGTGACATTGCCGAGCGTACAATTGTGTCGTTTGCATCGAGAACAAGTGACACTTTCTATTCAAGTGGTGAAACGCTTTTAATTAGCTTGGCTCACAATAAGAATGTCAACTCGCATTGGAAAAAAGTTTTTTTCTGTTTTCGCTTTCCGAATGCAAAACTTTTTCGCTCGGCTTTCGATTGAATTGTAATCGCGCAAAACTTGTGTGCGCTTCGCTTTGTTCACTGGAATCTTTTTCTTTCTCTTCGCTGCTTTTCTTTGCTTGCATCACACAAAATGAGCGATTTCAATACAGCGCTGCGGGCGAAGCGCTGAGAGCTTTTTTTCAAGCGAGATTCACTCATAACTCGCGTTTTCATTTCACTAATTAGCATTGCGAATATTTGCTGATGTTTCGTAAACAGTTTCGCTAAATGTCGGTTTTCTCGCAGGCGATAAACGCATTCTTTTCCTATTTTTGGACAACTTTTTTGCGAGCAAACAAAAAATGCGCATTTAAAACATGCGATATGAACGATCACTTTGTTTGCACCCTTTTCTTTTGTCACTCAGCGCAGAAGAAGAATACGAGAAAGAGTGGAAGGAAAAGGGTGGGCTGTGATAACGTCTTCAAATGTGTATTGCCGAACGCTGGCTGCGAGTATGAATGCAGATGGAACACGCGAATGCGAGAAGCGCCCAAAATGCGAAACACGATAATTGAAATAAATAAAAATGAGCGAAATAACGAAAGATGTGCCGCAATTGATGCACCAATTTCGCCGCTCGCTTCGACATGATCAATAATTGCGATTTGCGAATTGTGGCAAGAGTCGAGCGAATTGGACTCGCTTCTTCTCGCTCGAACAATGCTGAAGAGCGCGGTGAAAGTGTTCGTGTGTGTGTGTGCTCTGCTTGAGTGACATATATTCTTCACATCAATTTTAATATGTTAGCCGTTATTATTGTGCGCGACTATTACACAATCGAAAATTTTCACACTTTTCGCTTAAAATGAAATGAAATTGCTTATTTTTTAGCGATTCACGATTGCGTTTTACAATTTAAATAGTTATGAATACATTAAATGAATGCGAAAACATATAAAACATTTGTGAGATTCGCTTTCAAGGATTGCAACTAAATAAGAGGAAAAAAGTTTTAGAGACCACAACAAGGAAAGTGGTACATTTGTACGCTTTTTTACCACCGCGAGTAAACGCATAAACATACTTTTCTCGACTGCTCAGAACGCGAGAAGAAGCGCACATTCTTTCGCAATCACACATCGTTCGCCGAATTTGGCTCTCGTGCAATTCGAAGCGCTCGGCGAAAGCCTCTGCACAAAATTTGCCTCGCTCGATTCACCAACTTGGCGCACATACGCACTCGCTCTTCTTCCGTAACTATGGCCCAGTTTCTCAACTGAAGGCCTTTCGCAATTTGGGTGTTTTTTAACTTTCGCTCGATAACAATAAAAGGAGTCACTCGAAAAATGTTTCCACTTGTTAATGACGCTTCACTGTGCAGAAGGTGTATTCCCGCAGTTTCCACAAAATCTAAGTGTTCGCAGAAACAGGCAGCGGTCGCTGCATCTCATTTTCGTGTACCCGTTCGATCGTCGGTGCAGCAGTCGCCAACTTCTATCTCGCTCACAGTGGGGCCGAGAATGCATTATCGATGCTGGCTGCGATTGCATATTGTCCGTCTGCAAGAATATGTATCACTTTCGTGCAACAAATTCGCTTTTCACATGCAGGCGTGTGATTGGACTTTGCATTTTCTCCTCTCTAGAGGATCTCTGCTTTCTTAAACATCCATGTCACACTTTAGACCATAATCAGTGTTGGCTGAAAGCCGCACTCAGCGCTGCGAACAAAGTGTGCAAGTATTCAAACACTTAACGTTGCATTTAAAATAGGCTTTAGCATTCAATTTGAAGATTTGTTGCATTCAGAAAATGGGACACAAATGGATATTTGGTGAAACAAGCTAAAATTGGCTCCATTCGGCAATAATATTTCTATTAAAGATGAGTTCAGTTGTATTTTGAGGAATAAACTAATTGAAGCACTTAAGTTTTTTTGCGCTTCTCTTCGATTTGAGGCCGAAGCGGTGCTCGCGAGCTTCTGTCCCAAATTTGCATCGATCACAATAGCGATTGGTGAGCGATCGACAATAAGCGCAGCGAGACAGTGCATCGCAAATTGGCGTTTCGAATGCGAGCGTTTCATTTGTAGGCACTCGCAAATTGTGTTTTGCATTTAAATCGCGTATTGAGAATCGATGCAATTTGTAAACATTGTATCGTAAATCTTGCAATCATTGTAATCGTAAATGCGATTGGCTTCGAACGCATCTTTGAATCGCGAACACAAACGCATTCGCCGCTCTGCGTTCTCGTTTGCGATCAAAAGGCTGAGCATTGAACGATCGGACAAATTTGTCGCGTTCAATGAAAATGCATTGAATTGATCATTTCAGAAACGGTATTCAATAGCTTTTTGCAACGCTAATTACGCCGAGTGCAGCACAAAAAGTGTCCTTCCTTTACAATAAATAACATGTAATTAGCTATGAACTCAGCTTCTAAAGTTAGATCTCTCGCCGTTTACCACGTTCTCATTTATTATTACGCGTATAATGCGATCACTATTCGCTTCTCTCATAATTTACACTGAACTCGAAATGTTTTTGCGTTCGAGCGAATTGCGTTGCATAGCCGCTGCTTTTCAATCGTTATCGTTGCGCTTTTTTCCCGGTCTATAGTCGCAAACGCGCACATTATACACACTTAATTATCCATAGTGTGCACAATCTATTATTGGATGTGTTTCATAAACACAAGCAGCGTTTATAAACGGGGCTGTGAAAAATGGGTGTGCTTATTGGTTAATTGGTTAACCGAAAGTGTGTAAACAGTCCCAATTTCGAACATCAACACGTTTCTAAATACATAATTAGTGATCGCTCGAATCCGCTCGAATCGGACGCGTGACCAAATGGTCGCAATGACATTCGCGAGACTCTGCCGCGTGCTTGTCATTGCTGCGACAGTGAGCAGCGCTTTCGCGAGCGAAAGTGTCACACTTGTGCTGCTGTCCGCGCCTTCACTTTGCATAATCGGAGCGAAAAGGCGCGTAGCGAAAGCTGAGTGCGCGAGGCGAGAAATCAATTTGAAGTGTGAGCGGTGGCAGCGAGCGAAATGTAGAAGTGATTTGCATTGAAATAAATAATGTTAACACGCTTTAAAAATGGTGATTCGTTTTATTGCTTATTTATTTGCTGCGTATTGTTGCATAAATGCGTGAATTTGCTGCAAGTGCAGTGCGCTCTCAGCGATAGCATCCTTTCTTAATTTATATATTAACAGAATCAGAATCGGAATCACAAAATGAGAACAAAACAATAAAAAGCTATTTTTTGCCTCTCCATTGTTCCAGCGAAGAAGCGAGAGAAAAGTGCATCGCTTATTCTTAAATAATTATCCATTTTATGGCGATGACGCAAAAAACACGAACACTCGAACGCCAAACAGCGAAACCCTTCTTCCGATGTGCCCACCGTTGCGGTGCGCACCGATTCATTTCGTTCCTTCTCACACACACTTCATTCCTCCTCATTCATTCAGCAGCGATCGCCTTTTCAGCGCTCGCCACTCGCTTATCGACGCACTCACTCCGTTTTTAATTAACGCCTAAATACTTTAATTACAGCCGTGAAATTAATCGCTCATTTCGCGGCAGCCACTGTGTCGAAAGTGTCGAGATTCTATGAAGAAAGAAATGCGAAGCTTTCGGCTCACTCTGAAGTAACTTTAGCACAAGCGCTTGTTTGAGAGTAAAAAAAAAACAATGTTTATTTGAAATGATCTAAATTATGACGTTAATTAGCCGATAAGCCGCGTTAATCACACACAATTTCGCGCTTAATTAGCGGTAATGAAGTATAAACGAGAAGTGTAAAGTGCAATGAAACGATTGTATCGCGAGAAGTAGCGAGTGGCGAAGTGTTCGCGGTGTTCAAAGAAGGAAACAATTGGCAAAAGAAAGAAGATTCGCAAAAAAGAAATGCAGAAAGATAGCGAAGCGAGAAGGCTTAGAGCGAGTGGGAACTTTTACTTTTAACAAAAAGTGGGCACGAAGGCCATTTCGATACATTCAGGTCATAAAGTAATTGGGACAATGTTTACAGTAACGAATAATAGCAATCATCAATAAGAGTATTTCTATTTTCCAAGTCGTCTTCTCCTTTCGACTATAATTAAATAAGCGAATGTACAATTGAAAGCATAATGGAGCGGCTTTCTCGATGGCACAGTGTTCTTTGCTTCATTGCTGATAATTTGCCGTTATTAATACTTTAAATCAATACTCTTCGCGATCGAAATCTCGCATCGAAATCAAAATTGTCAATTAATTTTATTTATTAGAAGGCGGATTCAAAACAGCTTATCGTCTTCTACATGCTCTTCGAATTTATTTAAACACATTTTCAAAATAACTGTAATTTCGATCGCAAAAATCTAAATTAAGTTTGCGAGTGCTCGACGTTCATAAACATAGCGCAGCGAGAATAGAGGTGATTTAATTGATTCTGCTGCTTGGTTCAACGTATCGCGCACACAACGGTATGCCGCTGAACGGTGTCTGTATGGCCGTGAATGCAAACTAAATTCCTAAGCTTAATCTCGAATCAACTCACATCAATTGAAGCGAGAAGCGCATCGCAATTGTGCGATCGCCTTACAAATCGGTCAATATTAAAGGAGGGACACTTAGTTGGCTTGCGAACAATGCGCTCGAATACGAGTATAGACGACACGTGCACGCAATGGTTTGAAGAAAACACGCATCGTTTTAAGAGTTTTAACCTTGGAGTGAGTTTTTGCTTTGATACGAAACCAAATCGAAAGCAAATTTGCACAACTTTTACGAATGCAGCAACTCGCAATAATACGAACGCGAAAGTATGTGTGCGTTTTGTGGTATATGGATTCGAAAACCTCAATTCTATCCTTAAAGCGTTAAATTAACCCAGTTTCACTTAACGAGAAAACGAAATGAATGCACTCGCTTTCTGATCGCCAACACGAAGCCGCAATTTCATTTTTGCTTTTCTCCAAATTTTGCATAACAGCAGCAGCAATTGGAAGACGAGCCTCCTCGCCGAGCAGCCAGCGAAACTTGGCGTAATATTCAATTATGAGTGAGAAGGACGCGAGCAAATTGTTTGCAAATCAGTGAGCGTCGAAACAGTGTCATGCAACAGTTGTTAAAATAAAGGATAGGCGAGTCGCCCCCACAAGCCGCGAACTGAATTTCATTGCCATAACGCACTTCTTATCTGCTCAATCCAACGTGCGATGCAACTCGAGTGCTTGCATCCAATGAATTCACTGCTTGAGTTTGCATTGAGTCACTTTCCTGCATCGTTATTCGCAGCACATCACACCTCAACCTGTTTCAATGATCTTAGCGACAGTTTCGATCATGTGTTTGGCGATTGCGATCGATCGCGGATCAAATGCGGCAAATGCGATTAGCTGAGAGCGGTGCTCGGGGAAAGTGGCTCATTGAAGCACTCGCTTTGTGAATCGCGCGCTTCTCGGCAGTGCACAATTAGTCAGTACACTTAGTCGTAATTCAGTTCGCTGAGTAGAATCGGGAATGAACACGGGAATGCAATACGGGAATGCAATACGCTGTTCATTCAGGGTCACAAAAAATGAGATGACCTCGTTTCGCTGTAAAGGAAGATTCTCTCGATTCTCTCGATTCTACTTCGCATCTTTACATATTTTCATTGAAAATGCCCGAAGCATTCGTAAACATTACTCTTGCGCTGCTAAAAGCCGAAACCAATGCATCCACAATGCTATGCATACTCTTCTTACCTTGCATCCTTCGCAGGTAAAGGCACCAAAGTGGTATCCGGCTGCAGGCTCTCCGCACACTTTACACAATTGATTCATCTGCGAATAAAGAATAATTACTATCGTCGTGAATGCCAGTAAATCGACGTAATTGTACACATCACTTTCGCGATTCGCACATTACAGGTTTAAATGCGCTGCGAATACTTTTCACCAACAAGGAAATGGTAAAGATTATCGCGATTCGGTAAGCAGCGATTAATAAGAAAAGCATTTGTCGATGGAAGCAGCAAAAAGGCATCGCAATTGAATTCGCCCGCCACGCTCAGCGCGCGGCGAGCGAGAAAAGTGTGGCCGATCGGCGTCGAAAACACTAGCCACAAGTAAGTTCGCAGCATCAATTTAAAGTGAATGTAAACATCGCGCGATGTGCTGCACGATAGAATTCGATGGCACATACATGAAGCCGAAACAGGCGCCAGTTGCGAGAAGTTGCCAAACAGACAGACACAAAGAAGAATTGGCGAAAGTAATCACAAATTCAGTGCACACTCATCGAAGTGAAACTAAAGCAGCGAAAGAAGAAGCAAACTTTTGTCGATCGTCTTGAGTGTGCAGCGGCTGCGAGGAACAAATGAAGAGCGAGAAACGCAAAGGCAAATGTTGAGAATATTGAGCATATTATTGTTTAAGAGCAGGTCTCGACAATGAATGCGAATCCAAGGATAACGTGGTGGTTAGTCGTGAGTAGGTGGACTCAGCGTAACTTTCCTGCTGGACACGCAGGGCATGGCAAACGATCGAACGGGATGCATTCGGCGGCCAGTTGACGGGCGGCGGGTGGACAGCAGCCATACGACACAGCGACACTCACACGGGACATGCATTCGAAGTTGGCGTCGCACTTTGTGAGCACATTTGCCTGTCCTTAAAACACATTCTTAATGTAATGTGTATGAGGATGAGTCTCAATAATTATTATGATTGTGACGTGTTTCGAAACCCTTTTCGAGCAAATTACAAAAAATAAATCGAAAGTGAAACTGAAAGAAGTGCACAAGAATCTTGCAGAACTGCTACACAATTCCAAGGACTTGTTGATGCTTTCGTTGTCTTGCAGTTGATGAAAGCGGAGGAAAGAGCAATTAGGCTATTCACGGAATCGCTTGCTTTTCGCAAATTGCATTCGACTGTGACAGAAGCGAGTATTAAAAAGCAATCACAACTGTTGCTTTCAATATCAGGATTGTGCAACTCGTTGTTGCCGAACACAACTCAAGCTCGACTCGCAATTTGCTCACAGCCTTCAAGGGTCTAATTGTTTGCCACACCGACGATAGACCGAAACAGACTGTCAAATGACACAATGACATGCTAACCACAAGCGAAGCGCATTTAAGAACACTTTCCTCTTCGCTCGCACTCGCCACCATCCATCGCTGGGTCGCTGAGTGGAATCCTCTCGCGACGCAGCATCTCGCTCATCTGTTCGTTATTATTCATCAAATTACAAAATGCTGCTCACGGAAAAGTTGTCATAAAGCGAGTTCCACTTCATTTTTCAAACGTCAAAATGATTCAAAAGAAATCAGAAATGGGACGATTAAATTAGCCCGAAAATTATAATTGGCAATATGTGTGTGGCACGCTCAGGCCACTGGCAACGCTGCCCACCGTTCACTCACTTTTTAATCGCACATTCTTGCGTCGGACAGAATCCGAGTGAATTCAATGAAATGACCGAATCGTATCATGAGCGCAGGTAACTAACGATCGTTGCTGCAATGAGAATGGCATTCGCAACAGACAGATTTATTGCAATGAACGCGCGGAGTGATGCTGCGATGAGCTCGGAGCGTTTGCACCGATTGCAATTAGCTTTGTGGGAACATCCGTCATGAAAGGGAAAGGAAGGCAGCCTTGAAACAACAATTTCGAAGAACTTTTCGTGATTCGTGACCATTCTTCGGATTAGTAGAGTGCTCACAAACCGCGAAACGGTTATTTCTGCGCTCGAATTGCATTTCTCGATTCAAAACATATACCTTGAAACTGGAGTGAAGCACTTGCACGGCACCTCGCCAGCAATTGTCTTCGAGAACAAACTTAGTTTTCGAATCGGAATGTCAGATTTGCTATCTGCTTATCGGCGCACTTGAGAAGCTTAGAAGGTCAGCGCAAATGACCGCACTGTCCGTGCTCCGAAAGCATGCCTATCGCCGTTTCCAAATAAACCCTATCCTTGAAACTCGAAAGCTCCTAAAGCACTTCTGAGGAACGAGTCTAATTTGCAGTCGCCATCGCAAACAAACAACAGAAAGTGCAGCGATGGGAGCAGAGTACAACGCTGCTGCCAGTTATGCATTTAATTGCTGCTTGTTTTTGAGATCAGCAGACAATTAAGGACCGCGAGTGGATGCATCCTCTGCACAGGGAAGAGCCGACGGAAGGAAGGAAGAGGGCAGGTGCACATAAATCTGAGCATTGCACAGCCCCAAATCTAGGAGCAGCGGAAAAACTTCACGCTTTGTAAATATAGTTTAACCGATTTCTGCTTTCGATCGCTCGCAACGGTTTCTTTAATGAGTTCGTACGGTTAAACAATGATTGGAAATGCGCTTCACCATTAGACAAGTATTTGAGCAAAAGTAGATGAACCGTTTGACGCGCGATGAGAATTAAGAGGTTCCCACGAAGCTTCCGAACTTTGTTCGCTGATATTGTTCGAACGCATTGCAAATCGCTGATCGAACGGCAAGAAAGAGGAAACCGTGTTACAATTTAATTGACAGCACTTCTATTCCGGCGATTAACAAGTCTATAACTCATGTTTTTGCGAGCCATTAATTGCGATTCAACAAAAGCATGTTCTATCAAAGCAGCAGCTTCCACTCACAATTAAAACTTTACTGCATCTTCTGCAGATTCTCAATGCGATTATGAACTACTGTTTGAAGCGAGTTATCGAACTTTGGCCGCCGTTCGACAGCGGCCGTCCGACACTGTGATTGTGTTTGAAAGACAGCTTTAGACGACAAACGGAGAGTGAATTGCACTGAATTTGAATTACCTTTGATTGGCAATCAGCGTGCTCACTGCGATCGGCTGAACATAACTACTTCGGTGGTGAGAAAATGAAGTTGCTTTGCGACGACGGAACGGTAAGTGATGCTCGATGTGAGTGAGAGTCAGAAGAGTGCGAAAGCGAAACCGCGAAACGATTTAGTTTCGGTATTGAGGCACATGAATAATCGCTAGCGCTGAGAGTGAAGCGTTGTTCACCACATTTGTTGAGTGAGTTTTGAGAAACAAAACGAAAAGTTGAAAAAACGAAGCGAAACCGAAACGCTTAATTAAATGTAAATAGCACTTTTGCAATCCTTTTCCTCGCGAAGAAGTAAAAAACGAACAGATTAGTGAAGAGACTTGGAAGAGAGTGGATCTCGAGATTTCAATAGAGATCGAGGTCAGAATAGGCAACAGGAGCAACTTCACCATCTATAAGAAGCGGGGGAGACAACGAATAACGTTGTAATATTGGTTCACAGTTGGGAGGTTGGCTCTTCGCTTCACTACCTGCAGAAAGAGAGTTTCTTTATGCATCACTGAACTTTCATAACTTATTCTTTCGCGAATTAAGAAATAAATATTCCAATTAGAACTTCTTTGTCGCTGTGCTCTCGCTCGCGCTCTGCTCCCCTCTGCTCGCCGCGGCCACTGCCTCCCGTCTGCCGACGCCAGCACCGCCGCTGACGATCGGTTCCGAACGAGATTGCGAGCAGTTCGCGCGAAACAAACTCTGGCAAAGTGTGATGTCATCACTTAATAATAATTTAATAATAATTAACCTTAACACATATTTCGCATTCAAATCCGAGATGCACTGTTCTCGGCGAAGGAGACATTCGAATTAATTGACAACAATTACTGAAGTTGGAGCGTTACTTCTTAACCTCGAGGCACGCATTGCAACTATTTCCGTGATCAGTGGTAAACCGTTAAAAAATAATTTTGGTTGGCCACAATCGGCTTGCTTTGCGTGTCCTCTCGCTTGCAACATTTCGCTGCTTTCTCACTACTTTCTCGCTTTCTCTGCTTCTCTATCGTTGCACTCGCTTTCGACATCGCGAAGGGAGAGAGTGAGAGCGAGAAGAGAGGTTCAACACTTTCCTCTGCAGAAGAAGGCTAATTGCAGCTTTACGCTCTACTCTCGACGCAACTGCTCTTCTCTCCATTACGCAACAAGTGCTTTGTCTCAAAGCTCGCGCTCCATTCATTTTTCTTCCACTGCATCGTGTATTTTGCTCCCATCGCGTTGCAGCGCAGCACCGGGCTATTGTACGCAAACCAAAGCGCACACCAAATTGCTCATTAAACAAGCAGCAATCGTTACTATTATTGTTCGGCGCGCATTTCTCAACTCTTGCGATCAGCGAATTCTAAAGATGGAAAGGTGAACGCCTGCTGTCCTCTCGCTCACATTCCTCGCATACGAGCGCTGCATTTGTTTATTGATCATTGAAAACTCATCTCGTCCAATTGAAAATTGTGTTCGTTTTAGCATACGAATTTGTGTTCACAGCGGTTTCAAACTCTTTAACAATCACTTCTTGATTGATACTTTCTTTCACGAACGCACCGTTACTTTAGATGCTTGATTCGCTGAAAATAGCTCAATTCTCATTTCAGCTTCTCATCTAAAAAACGATAATTCTGAGCGATGCTCTTTCGCCTGCCAATTCGCAATCGTATGTTCAGTTTGTTGATTCTCACTGCAAGTGTTAGAAAAAGCGCATTACACAAGAGCGAAATCAATATGTTCGCTGATGCTTCCGAGAGCCATTGTTAGATGGTCTGAAAATTGAATTTGTTCGCATTCATTTAACAGCTATCATTACGCGAAAAACAATTTTGAAAAGCGAAAGAAGTGATTTTCATCGGCCGCTCAATAAACGGTCGTTGTGAGTGTGTTAGAAGCCGGCCGAGGTTGACAATAGAATGTTGCCTTTTCTTTCGTATATTGTTCGCGAAAAGCTAAGAGCAGAAAAGGCACTTTCGTTTTTATTGCGTTTGAAAAGAACTATTCAAGCGTCTCTATCGCTCCATCATTTAGCGTATGTAACGTACAAACCCTCTTTGCCAACAGCAACCTCACATTGAGATCATGTCGCACATTGTATAATTAATGGTGTTTCGATAAATACAATTTCTTAAAATGAAATGTAAAACGATGCTTGAAGTGCTCGTCAAGCTGAATGGCAAAAATGGACGCTTTCAATCTCACTTGTCTCTCGCTCGAACAATGCAAAGTGGAATAAGTTTCGCTGCGTTCGAATCCATCAGCCGAGAACTCTTCTCGTGTCAATGCGTAAATCAACTTTCTTTTGTTTTCGCTGTTTTATAGAAAAATTGACGACCAAATTGTTTCTCGCCGCAAAGCGCAGCAACTGCAGAATCATTTCTAGCTTTGAGTCTTTTTGACAAGTCTTAAAAAAGATTAAACGGCTTTCAAATTGAAAGCTTTCAACTCGCAATTTCTCAACTGATTTGTGAACAGCAGCGATTTCATTGCTGCCCTAGCAGCCTCAACATGCGAGAGAATGATGAGGCAACGTGCGCCGGACATCAGCTGCATATTTGGACGTAGACGCATGGAGCGCGAACGAGTGCAGTGTAAGCTTCCACGAAGCACTCCTTCGCACCGTGGCACTGCATTTGAGTTTGACTGAAGGATGCATGTAGGAACCGAGCCGAATTAGGGTAATTAAGGCGACAGCGCTTCGCGCTGCTTTCGAGGGTGTCTTTCGATTCTTATTTAAAATGTAACTAACTTCGTTACGTCTTCTCGTCTGTAACCAGAACGTTTTGTAGGAAGACGCAAAAAGCAAATCCATCTTTCAATTGGGTTATTGGGTTGTGCGATATCTTCAATGTTATTTAAATTAAATTGTGTCAACAAATGTTTTTTCATTTCAATACGTCTCATAAACGCATTAAATACAGACTTAATAGAGAATTCACGCGATTTAATTAATTCGCTGTATACTTGAAAGCGCTCTCAGCGTCAGCTAATTATCGCTCTCAACTTCTCAAGTCGAGCAAAAGTTTCGAATGCTCTCGCTGCTGCTATTGCTGCTGCTGTTGCTGCTTCGCTCCTCAGCGTGCCGCGCGCGATGAACTGTTCGCGGCGAAAGCCGACGGCAGTTTAGTACTTTCGCTCGCTACTCGTTTTATTTCATCGAAACGGCTTGAAATTATTTCAAAGCACGGTTCATTTCTCGAAATGAAGTGAGAGAGACAAATTTAAAGCAATTGCGTCACATTTTGCGAACAGATCTTATCGAGATCGCATCGCCGAAACAAGGCTTATTTTCGTTTTTTGCGCAAAGCTGAAAATGACATTTGAATCCGAGATTGTGAAGAACGCAAGTGAAACAGAAAGCAGCAGCGAAGATCTCGAGCAGAGATTACAGGCGGGTCTTTGTTTATTGAATTTGTTTTCGTTTTGAAATGAGATGATTCCAATCGATTCCAATAGCGAACTGCTCTCACGCTGCGCTGTGCCGCGGCCTGTGTGCTGGACCACAATTTTTCATAATTCCACAGTTCAACGAATGCGAGGCTTGAGTAAACGAATTCGAGGGCGAAACGTTTTTCGCTTCGGCTTTTAAATCGTGAATTTACTTTCAGCGAAACGAAATGATGGATGAGAAGTGCAACTCGTCTAAAATAGTTAATTTGATTTTATAAAAACGCGTAGCCGAGAGAAAGCAGTTAATGCTCCATATTTGCACAAGTATTCGGTGTCATCGGTCTTCGTGTGCGGCAGACAGCAAAGTGGCCGATTGTGTTTTCAATTTCGCTGCCATTCAATTTGAGCGAAACGCGCGCTTATGGTTGTCACGAAACACGAGTTTCGTTGTAAGCAAATCATTGAAAGTGGCTTATTTTATTGAAACGCTGCATCCTCTCCATTAAATTAAACGAATTAAAGCCTCTCTAACCTTGTGCTCAAAATGCATATTTCGATTTTAATTCACGAATGCGAATGAAAGAAAATTAGCGAATTTTAATTTGGATGTGTTCGCGGTCTTCGCACAAAGCAATTATCTCTCTTTCTCTTTCTTTCAATCTGACGCAATTGTTTCACTCGCAATTGCTGCTCTTCTTTCTGCTTCCTTTCGCTGCTCGCGTTGCCCACTCGAATATGCCCATTGTGTTCGCTTCTTCGCCGCAGTCCACACCTTTTCAACTCTGTAGCTCACAAATTGCAGAGTCGAAGAAGCAAATTAAAGACGCACCGTAGACAAACGTGACTTCCTTTCCATCTTTTCAAGCCGGCCACCATTGTTATGCATTCAATATTTTAAGGGTAACATTCAACGAAAGTAATTCAATTAATTTTCGCTGCAAACGATAACAATCGTAAGCTTAGTTTCGCTCTAATCTCAATTACTGAGGAAATGTTGCAGCGATCAAATTGCCTGAATTAAAAATCGCCGTCGCAGCGAACCTGAAAATAGAATCGCCACTCTGGCCGATTTCATTGTTTCGAAATTCCTCGCTCAGCCTTCGCTTAAGACGCGCTTAATCGCCGCTTCAATTAACAACGCTCATCAGCTTTATTCTCAAAATGTGTGTCCACTTTTTTCGCTAACGAGCTCAATTAAAATTGATATTTGCTTTTCGCTTCGGCTTTGTATTTTGAGCAAATCACGATCGAGATGAATGCAAACAAAAGCGCGATTTTGAGGAAATCATTAAGAATTTCAAATTTTGTTTGACAAAAAGTTGTCAAAATTTCGTGCGTTGCGTACCGTGCGATGTGATTTATGCGTGAGGATAAACGCGTAATCTCACTGCTTTTGTTATGATTATTTTAAATCGAGAAAATAAGCAATAAATCTAAAATTTCATAAAACACAAGCGGCGAGGCTTAACAGCTTTCGAAACACCTTTGCAATGCTCGAGTTAATCGGCTTTTATATCGGCATTTGCAATAAATCAGCAAGCAGTAACACCGCAACATCAGCGAAACATTGAATTCGAAGTAAATTAAATTTCAGATCGAAAAAAAGGTTAGCGAAATTTGATGAACTAAATCAATTCTGACAAATCTTTATTTTGACATCTGAGGCAATCGCTTTAATCGCTCGCGATCTCAAGGTAATATGTTTTGAATCAAGAAACGCAATTCGAGCGCAGAAATAACCGTTTCGCGGTTTGCGAGCACTCTACTAATCCGAAGAATGGTCACGAATCACGAAAAGTTCTTCGAAATTGTTGTTTCAAGGCTGCCTTCCTTTCCCTTTCATGACGGATGTTCCCACAAAGCTAATTGCAATCGGTGCAAACGCTCCGAGCTCATCGCAGCATCACTCCGCGCGTTCATCGCAATCAAATTCGCTGACTGCATTGCAACAAGAAGCGGTCTCTTTAAAGCTGATTAATATTTAGCAGCGAATTTTTCGCGGCCAATATGCTTTTTACGTAGCAATTTTTCAAAAATGATCTTCACGAAATCGCTCGCTTATTTCATTAATACATTTTGCTCACTTATCGATTTATCGCGCAAATACGTGAAATAAAAATGATGCTGTAGCCGATGTATGTTCTCCAGCTATTTATTTTCATTTTAAATTTCTCTATTAATTATTTATTTACCGGTTTCATACTCCAGCTATTAGCAAAGTGTAATCATAATTAAATTGTGTCCAAAATATTAAATTCGCATTTCTTATTAGCGCACGTTCGTATTAAATAATTCATAAAACTTACTCTTATTGTTTTAATCGCTAGTCGATAATCTTGAACAAATATTCAATTTTTCGCAATTTTTAACAAAATATATTTTCGAAAATTAACGAAATACTTACAATTGTCATTAAAAACTGATTTTCTTCATTTTTTCACATCCTTTTCACATTATCCCCTCTTTTCTGAGAAAAGTTTATCAATGGCGGTCAAAAATTTAAAATCATCATTACATTTCTTTTTTATGTAACACACGAGCAAATTAGATGCTAAATATAATAAATGAATATAATGTTCTGCGTTTTTCTCTTTCCTCATAATTCGTAGTTTAACTTGAATTGTTATTTTTTTATTTATTTTTTTTCTTCACAAATGATGTTACTGCCCATAGGCAACTGAAAATTTAATATAACCATTCTTAATCGAGTTAACTTTGTTTTTTTTTCACTAAGTATTAAATTGTAATTAATTTTTAAAAATTGGAGGCCAAAATGAATTTATTGTGAACTGCGAATTTCGTCGATAGTTTTTTCGCTCTTTTCATTCCTCTTTCAACAGTCATTTAATTGTAGCTTTAAGGTCGAATTTGATTTGTTTTGTTTTCAATTTTTAATGCAATTATTCTTTATTCTTAAGAATAAATCACATTCGAATAACTTTAGCATCTGATTCAATTAGAAATCGTAATAATTTGTGTAAACTTAGAAGTTTACGGATTTTCATGAAAGTGTAGGCAGGAAATTTTCTAAAAATCAAGCCAAACACAGCGAATAACTTAATTCATTAAGCGCAATAAATTGGCAGCGTTTCTATTAAAATAAGCAAAGTGAGGTGCTTGAATTATCAAGGATCAAAAAATTGTTTACACGATTTAGTAGAAGTAATCGTATAAACAGTGATGAAGATGAGTTGCAACATATAGGATAAAAGTAATACTTTTTCTCTTGAAAGCAATGAAAAAAAGCAGTTTTCTTGACGAAACTCATATTTGATAAATTATAAACATGTAAATAAATAAAAATCAATCTTCTTTGCAGCGAGAGAAGTTTTTTTATCGCGCATAAAGAAGTTGCTTTTTCTAACGACAAACTTTTTTGCTTCTATGACTTAATTTAGTATTAATTTCAAAATATCTTTCAAAATTTATATTCATTTTACATTTTGAAACTTTTTCGAGTTTTATTTTTTTCCACAAAATATTCAACGTATTGTTATCCTCTGCAGCGAGAAAGCAACCTATACTTTGACTGTTCATAATACAAATGCAAAAAGCTTTTTTGAGAGACAACTATTTACGTTTGAACATGAAAAAAAATCTCGCCTCGAGTATTGTTCATACGCATTGTTTTTATATTCGACAACATTTTATCGTTTTACAACCATTTTTACAACAAAAAAAAAATTACATCAATACGCCCGCATTAGAATTGTAATCAATTCATTTAGTTACCGTAGATTGATGTTACATTCAATTAATATGAATTTTGTGTGAGTGCATTTTTTAAAAGTGATAGAAAATTGATGCCAAAACATAACACTGATAAAGTATGACTTAATTTTTTCATGCTAAAGGAGGTTGCTGAAGCAAAGAGTAGGCCATTAGATGTGCTAACGTAAAGCAAAGCAATCGCACTTTCTTTTCGTTGTTTTGATTAGTTTTGATAAGTTGCTACCTTGTGCGAATTTTCTGATTACACGCTTAAAATATAAGAAACGAGCGTTTATTAAGTTTCCTCTAGATTTTCACCTAATCACTTGCGAGTGTAAAAAATAAAACAGTTAATTGAATGTGAAAAGATTAAATCAATAGACCTCATTCGAAATCCTTTTTTTTTCTTTAATTTGGGCGTTAAGTTTTCGACAGAATATATTTTTACGTTAATTTCGAAAGATTTGGAGGGGTATTTAGAATGCGCCTTTATTATCAAGTCTTAAAACATTTCTCAATTCGTGATACAAATTTTAATTTGAAGAAGTTTTGAATTGAAATGTTAAATATGAATTTGTAAAAGAAAGCGAAATTAAAATCAAATTTTTTAAAACGAGTTACTTAACATATAATAAGAAATCTTTACAAAAAAAAA
>NCKU01000227.1:0-52787 GCA_003675995.1 Dinothrombium tinctorium
AAAAAAAAAAAAAAAACGCATCGACAGCAAATCACGGGAAGAGCAGCAATTCGATTTATTGCTTTAATAATGCCTTTAGGGATGCATTTCTCCACTGAACGTGATTTTGAAAGCGGCGAACGTAAAGCCGCAAAAATTCTTCGGAGGAAGAAGGTATTACAGATTGCCGCGGTTTGGTGCTGCTCTTTCTAATCATTATGAATACTCTTCTTCCTCGCTCGCTTGTTTCGAGCTTTATGTAAAGCAAGCATCGGAGGCAAGCAGCGTAAAGTGTTTCACTTTGATACGC
The DNA here is from genome assembly GCA_003675995.1 of Dinothrombium tinctorium. Taxonomy (NCBI): domain Eukaryota; kingdom Metazoa; phylum Arthropoda; class Arachnida; order Trombidiformes; family Trombidiidae; genus Dinothrombium; species Dinothrombium tinctorium. Next base: position 290 of record NCKU01000227.1, read on the forward strand.
TTTGAATGTATAATGCATAAAGCGAAAAGCAGGCGAAATAATTGCATTTTGCTGCGATGAAAAGCGTTCGAGTTTTATAATGCGTAAATTCGAGTGCAATTTCGCGAGGAACGCACTTTACACATAAAGTCAATTTACGATTTCGCTGAAATGAAATGAGCGATTTGTTTGTGCGTTTAATTTGTAAACCAGCAAATATTTTAACGCAAGCAAGCAAACAAACAAACGCGTACGAAAAGTGCGGCAGGCAAAGAAGAAGAAATACGCTTTCAAAACGCACAAATATATCAAAAACAGAGCGCAAAAGAGACGCAGCAAAAAGAGCAAATAGACGTATTAAAACTCACGATTTGGATGTTGTCGTCGACAGAACCATTTATTTCCAATGGTTTCGGCGATTTAAGGTTAAGATTTTCGACGGCGGACTTTGATATATGATTGTTGGAAACGGATTTATTCTTTTTAATTTTTACAGCGCACTTTTCATCGATGTTTTTCTTGCTCTTAGTGTTCGCAGTGCTGCTGTCTTTGTTGCTGTTGTCTTTATTCTTTTTCAACTTTTTCGGCTTCGAGAGAGGAGAGAGAAAAAGAGAAGAAGAATGAAATAAGTGATTATTATCATTAAAAGCGATGATCGAGTTTGAGCGAAAAAAGCGCATAAACAGTTTTTTAGTCGCGATTGCATTTTGGCGAGCAGCGAGTGCGGAGCAGCGAAAGCGGAGAAGAGAAATCGGATTGAGTAGAAAAAGAGTCACACATTGAGCAGAAATCGCGGCGAAAAAACAATTTTGCCGAAGCTTGGCGATGGAGTTGAGCGAAAAAATGAAGAGCCGAAATTTTTTGCCTCGCCGAAGCAAGAATCAAAGGCGAAAACAATTTTTTTCTCGAAGCCATTATTTAACGAAATCTTTCTTAACGCGTGAATAGCAAACGAAAAGCAAAAAGTGGAGGCAATTTATGACGAAGAAAAAACTAAATAAACGAGAAGTGAGCGCATAAAAGAGGAGAAGATGAAAAAAGTTCGCTTCACGCCGCAAGAATGATATGATAAATGTGCTTCACACAGAAAAAAGAAGTTAATTTAATATTCGAGCGGCGTTCATATTTTGCAAACGCGAAATTGGTTAAAAGAAGAAAGAAGAGAGAACGGCGAGCGAGAAGAAGCGAGCAAAAACGATGCGAGCCATCAGGATATGAAACGTTTTCCTTCTCTTCTTCGCATTTTTATCTCAACCTTATTTTCGGCGCAAAATAACGAGTGAATGGCGTTCAGAAAAGAAATTCAAAGTGAGGCAACGCTTTTGTGATCAGATTTGAATCATATGTGAGAAGAAAGCTAAAGGAGCGATGCGTGCCGCTAGAATATACAAGCGAATAAGCTGGTTTCGGCTCAAAAGAGTCGAATTTTGCTATTCAGCATTCAAAGCAGACGCTTTTAGACAAAAGCGAATCATATTTTTCTTCTCATGAATGTCAAACGTAGCGCATTTCAGATAATTTGCAATGACAACTTCTGAAAAGGCAGAATGTAACCGCAGTCAATTTTTTCGCCTTGCTTTGCTTTGCTTTTTCCTCGCAAAGCTTCAGTGTATCGAACACGTAGAAAGATGTGATCTGGTGTTGTGACCAGAAGTGCACGAACCGAAAACTGACGCTTTCAAATGGTGTAATGCCATCTGTGAAATGGTTGCGATAGATTTTGAGCAGCTAATTTTTTTTCTGGCTCCGTGTTCGTCTCTATTTCATCTGCCGCTGCTCAGGACGTCGATAACGTCGTCGTAAACGAATACAACGACGACGACGGCGACAACAACGATGCATCGATCGATCGACCCTTTTTAGCCGGTAACGGCGAACATAAAGCAGTGCTGTGTGTGCTGTTTTTGTTGCTTTAGCCCGGAATTAACTTTTGACACGATTTCCAGTGGCGAGTGACAAGCGAAGCGCGTTTTTCTCTTCTCGCTCTTTGTACGCTATTATTACCGCCGTTATAGTGATTATCGCGAAAAGGGGCGATTGTGAATATGAGTAGAGGCGATTTTCAAAGAGGCTTGTGCGGGGCTTAAAGTGAGCGCGGAGAGCTCGCGAAACGATAACCGAAACCGCATCGATGCGTTCGAAAGTAAAAACAGTATTAAAGTAAGCAGAGAGCGTACTTCCGCACCATGAATCAAATGATAGCTGCGATAGTTGTTAGACCAAATGAAAAGCTTTTGCATAATATGCTCAGCACGCAGATGGGTCAAGCGAATTTCCGACGGCTTGGGCAAACATACAAACGTTAATCGCGCTCGTAACATGAACTACATAGCTTCATTTACGCAAATACGACACTCAGCGAATGCGATAAGTGTGTGTGTGTGTGTGTGTGTTTTTGCATCCAGCGATTCAAAACAAAAATTGCATCTCTTCAGCAACAGAAGCGGCAGAAGAGAAAAGGATGTGTCTGGTTGCAGCTGCCAGATCACAACAGTTGCTTCCTTCGCACATACGAACAAACACGTACGACACAAATACATGGAAATACAACAGTACTCGCAACGCTTCAACCAATAAATCGTTATTTGCATTCGGCATAAAACAGTTTCAAACCTTTGTCATTCATTTACTGGATTTCGCATAAAAGCCGAAAGCAAAATGCAATAATATGGAAATATAAAGACAGAGAAATTGAAAATACGCGTTAATCTGCTTGCATACGACGACAGTTACGATTATTTACAATAGATGTTAAGTCGCCTTTTAATAGGCTTTATAAAATTACAAACCATTTGAATGCATTTCGGCAATGCGAGCGCTGTAATTTCGCATATAACAGTGGGTGCGATGAATAGTGGCGTGAATATGTGCTTTTCGCAGAAAAGCGAATTAATATTAAATTGGCTTCAGCGCTTTGTACCAAGCATTCATTTCGTTAACAACCGTTTATTGATACGGGAAATGCTGCATGAATAATGTAATTAAGGCGAAAATGTTGCTACTTCTCTTTTTGCTGTGCTGTCACACATCAAAAGCGCGCTCGAAGTTTAAATATTTCATTTAGACTCTTCGCGAAATTATTCATTAAATAAATTGCTTTGGAAAAAACAATTTGGCGCAAATTTTGATTGAAACGCTACTGTTGTCGCAATAAGTCGCTGTTTTATCGCACAGTGCAGTTACAGTAAACTCGGTTTTTGCTTATTAAAAAACATTGGGAGTGGTTCTTGTCCACAGAGATTCGCTGCTCTCCATGTTCTCTGTGCTCGCGCGAACCGTGAAAATATTTAAGTGAAAGCAATTAAAAAACACAATGCATTCACTCGAGTGTTGGTAATTGAGCGAAAATAGAGAGCGAATCGAGCTTTTTGCTCCTTTCGCTGTCTGTCTGTGTACGCGTCTGTTGTTTAAGTTAATTAAGTGCTACACGCTAAAGTGAAATGATGTCGGCGTTGAAAATATTTCATCTTTGTTGCTGCTGCAACTGCTATATAGCGGTACTTTGCGAGTAAATATGGATTCTTTATGACGGCAAATCTTTTATAAAAATGAAAAATGTTTGTTTCTGCTTCATTCATTGCTTTCTTTTTCTGCATTAAGTTTTCGCTTTCTTCTTCGGAGGAGTGTTGCGCGGAATAACGCGCATTAGAGATGCTTTCGATTGCACACACACACACACACACACACATACATACACACACATTTCGCTGCAACAACAATAGGCTCATATATAAAACATAGCGAAATTTGACATAAAAAGCGCAAGAGAGTGATGAACACTAAGAATAAGTGTGTTTACTTTTATTTCTGAAAAAAACTCGCGGATGAAACAATGCATGTAACGGACAAAAAAGATCCATTTGTCAGTTTGCTTTTGCCTGCTTCTCCGCTCTTTATTCTAGCTTGACAAAGTTGGCGAAACGCGAAACACAACCGCAATAAACATACTTTTGCTTTTTACTTCGCTCTCGTTAATTTTAGAAGAAAAAAAAATGATTTCGCGTCGCTGCACGCTCGGTTTCGCCGACTTCGACCGAACGATCATATTTCACGAATAAAACAAATCGCACAATAAAAGGCGTTTTCAATAAATAAGAAATCATCATTAATTTATTTATTTTTTGCTCTTCTTATCGCGGAATAAAGTGATTGACTTTTATTGTTTGCTTATGTATTTGCTTAGCAGCGAAATTAATCAATCACCGCTTTGTTTGTGTCGAATTTTCGCTCGCTCGCAATTAATTAGTTTTCAACGCATAAAAAGCCGATGAAAAAATGATGAAATTGAGGTTTTTGCTTTGCATGCAAAAGCGCAACGTTCGACAATATTCGTTTCGAGCTCAAAATTCTCTCGTTTCGAGGTTCAAACGATTGATATTATTGACATAAATGCAAAGAAATGAAACGAGCATTTTGATTGATACGAGCGCAAAAACTTTTAGTTGCTTTGAGCGCAGACAAAGAGTATTTCGTTTAATTAAAAAAACTGATAAACATCAAAAATCAAATGCATTAAAAGCAAACGCAAACACAACTCACCTTATTCGACGGTTATCGGCTTAATCAATATCCATAAAAAATGAAGAAATAAATGCACAAGTGAGATCAAAATCAAAACAGGAAACAACGAGAAATGGCAAGAGTAAAGTGATGAAAATTGAGTTCGTTTCGAGTGAAGTACAAATAAGTCTCGAAAAATGATTACGACCGCAAGAATGAGTAAAGTAATTAAAATGTACACGCTGAAAAAATGTGTATAATGAAGTTTTGATGCGAATCACTGTACAAACTCGAAATTCACGCGTGAACAAAGCGCTGCTTTTTGCTTTCGAAGCGATTAACAATTAAACAAGTAGAAGACAAGAGACGAGAAGAGTGTAAGACGAAGAGTAGCGAAATGCAAAGAAGTACTTGAAGCGAAAAGAGAGAAGCCGAAATTAAATCGAGCGCAAAAGAAGGCTTCTCTCGGCATGAACAGTAAATGTAAAGGCATCTCTGTTCTTCCCTGCGAAACACAGACGTACGCAGAATTGAGCGGAGAAAAAAAATTTCACAAAGAGCAGAGGAGAGCAGTTGTTTTATGTTTTGTGAAAATGCAAGTTTTTAAGCAGAGACGATATCTGGCTTTGCAAATGCAGTTAACTTCTCGGAGAGCGAAAAGATGAGAAACGAGAGAAGAGAGGAGAGCGCAAAAAAGGCTGTTTCTCGACATTCTTTAGCGCTAAGTGAGGAAAAGGCGGAGAGTTGATGTAAAAAAAGAAAAGAGGGAAGAGAAGAGATGCGAAACAGAGATTTCGAGCTGCACTTATAATTTACTTGCATTATGTATAAACATACAAAGTATACATCGCGCATTGTATTCACAAGGCAGTTCTTTTCGCAGACTTTTGTAGTTTTCTCTTCTTTTTTCGCGAAAAGCGTTTTTTGTTCTTGACATGAAAAGAAACAAATCGTGAACTCATTTACTTTTTTGCAGAAAGTAACTCTAAAGAGGAGATCAATCGTTGCACAGATGAGCTGCTTTCTTTCGCCGCGAAATTATGCATTCGCAGCGCAACAATAAAAGAACGCTTAATTTTCAATTTTCAAACGCGAGAGCCGAATAATGATATCGCGAAACGCAATTTTCGCCTCGTTCTTGAGCGCGCAGTTCGTGCAAAGCGAAAGAAATGATTAATTTGAATTAAGCAACTTTTACGCAGCAAAAAGAACAAGATAAGCGAACAAAAAGCAAACCTAATAAGTTAAGCTTATTAAGCAATATCGAGCTAAGTGTTTATTATGATTACACAAATGCGCTTTATTTGTGCGGTTTATGCGTGCCGCAATTGTGCGGTGTCTGTAACTTGCCATTATTAATATTCAATACAAAGTGCTGCTTATTTTCGCGTTAAAACAATGGATAATGAATGCTATTAAGTTTTAATTGGATTTAAAACAAATAAAATAATAATAATGATCGCAAATAATAAATAACTGCTTTTGCTTTGTGGGTTAATGTTATCTCGGCGAAATGTGTTACGTTCGATAAATCGTGAAACGGCGGTCGTTTCGATTTGCACTGATTTCATTTGTTTCACATCGAGTTTCGAAAAATTTTCAAATTAAAATGCGTGCAATTTAAACACAGTAGAAATTAGTGGCAACACTAATGACACATATTGAGGCGATAGCGAAGAAAAGTAAAAAACCATAACAAAAATTCAAGTTTAACTAAAATTGAATTCTCTTGGCCTTCTTACTAATTAATTAAACGTTTTAAACTTTCTCTTGCTTTTGCTTTTTACGCGCAACATTTTAAAAAGTTTCAAAACGCAGTCGAAATTAAGGCGAAAATAATGGCGTTAAGTAAACGTGACGCACGAATTACTTGCCAAATGAGCTTCTCTCATTTCGGTTCCTCTACGCTCGATTCATGATAATTTTCGAGATTGAAATCGATTTTCAGTCTAAATTTAAAACGCACGAAATGTTGAAAAGAAGTTTGAGAAAAGTCGGGCGCTGCGGAATAATTAAATACGAATGCAAACAGGTGTGAAAATCTCTCGTCTATTCGACTTTTTCAGAGACAGCGAATTGAAGCGAATACGAAAACATGAACATTTATCAAAATTTTAAATGCAACCCATACTTACGCGTCCGTAATTTTTCACAGATATTCAAACATTTTTGCGGTAAAAAATTGCGGTGATAAAAAATTGAGCAATCCGAAGCGCAAAATTCGATAAATTATTTATTATGAGGCTAATGCTCAATAAAATAGTAATTAGCGGTGCAATTGCGATCACGATCGCCTGTGGTGTGTAACAATCGAGCGTTTTTCTAATCTCGCTTATTTCTTTTACTTTTCGCACTCCCACGTAAAGTGTGTGCGTACGAACGTATAGAGCGAATGCACAGAAAAGATAGCAAATAAACCGAATTAAGCGCATCCATCTCTACGGGGCGTTGTAAACAATTTTTTGACAAATATAGCCTCTCACACACCCTCATATTTCTTACTCTAGCTTTTGGCTCTTCTTTCTAGTTAAATTACATGTTCTCGGCTTGTTTTCCTGTTTGGCTGCAAGAAAAAATCTAAACTCAAAGCGTATGCATTTATGCTTACGAGCTTGTTAAGTACACAACAAAATTGTGTTTGGGAAACAGAAAAATTATCAAAGAAACATTAAGCGAAAAAAATTGAGAATAAGAACAAGAATTTTTTGTTCTTAATTGCGTAATTTAATTTTATTTTGCTTTTCGACGCTAATTGCCTCGAAAAGCTGTAAAGAAACAAAGTGCTTTATATAAAATGAAAATAATGATAAAGCTTGAAAAGTAAATTATTTGAAAACGAAACGAACTTGTCGTTTTTACAAGTTACACACGCATAATTGAAATGAAATGTGAGCGTGTTGAATCGAAATAAATACACTCACGCAGATCTTTAGGCAAATCAAGCATTGAAAACTTTGTAACACGTATAACGCAGAAACCTAAATTAGTTTAACTCAATTCGCTGCTTTGCTTTCTGGTTCGCTTTCTCTCTTTATTCAATAGACACAAGCTGAGAATTCTTATCTTGAGTGAATTCAATTGAAAATGCGACACATAGTTCAGAGAATCTATACAGTCAATGACACAATGTTTCGCGATTATTTTCATTAAGTTTACCGGTTTTGTATGGATAAGCTAGCAAAGCATTCTGTCATTGACTGTACATGTTATTGGCAGACAAAAAAGGTCAGCGCTTCAAATACGCATCTTCTTTAATAAATTGTATTCGTTTATTCATTTTATATTTATGGCCAGCAGTGAATAGACACACACACACATACACTCGGATATCGTTAACTGCACGCCGCGTTACAAAACGCTTCTTCAAGCAAGTAAATTTTTTTAATACGAATCGTATTCGCTATGTGTTGAAAGTAAATTAAATAGAGGAGAGAAGAAGCGAAAAAAATTTTGACAGCTGCGTACTTCGCCATCGGTCAAACATTTTCCATGAAATTTATTCGCGAGTAATTTAAAATCAGCGTAATATTTAAAGGAAGAGAGAGAGAGAGAGAGAGAAAATAAGATAAAAACAGAGAAGAAATGTTTATCTTTACAATAAACAATTTGTTTCTCAAAATTTATAACAGCGTTTGGAAGGGAAAAAAATTAAAATGTAGCTTCGGGCTTCACTCAGAAACGAAGCAGTTTTTATCTGCAAAGTCCGTTTTATATTTTCGCTCATTTACTCGGCGAAATACTATTCTCATTGTGTTCGCGCAAAAATTGAATTGAAAATGCAAAAAGAAAAGAATAAAACGTAAAATTTGACAGTTGGTTTATTTTTCGCTAGGAGAGAAGCAGAAACGGGCGAGCAGAAATAAATGGCTTCGTGAAAGTTTCGAAGAAAAGCAAAACAGGTGCTTTCGGCTTTTGAATTTTCTCGACGCATATTTCAGAGCGAAAAGGAAGAGAGGCCTATTAAGTATTTTCACGGCGTACGAATGCAAAAAAGCAAGCTTCTCGAGACGTAACATATGTTTAAGCGAAATACAGAGTTGAGCTTTTGTTTTTGCTCTACAAAAAGCTTAGAATTACGCGAAAAAAGGGCGGCGGTGAAGTAAAAAAGCAAATTACTGCTATTGTGGAAAAAATATTTTTGGTGTGTGTGTCAATAGACTAGTGTAATATGTGTGCCGCAGCATGTTTCGGAAGCGGGTGTCAATGATAATAATTGCTGAATGGTGAAAATTGTTATTTCAACGAAAGCGAAAAGAGCAATGAAAGCGCCACTATTAATGCGTTGAGTAATGAAGAAAAGTTTGATGCGTTTTTCGATGCAAACTCGCGCTATTTGAGCGCGACGAGCGAAGATGGCTGTTGCATGGAGAAGACGCGAGCAAAAAGCTAACATATTAAGTGCATAATAATTAATATGCGTGAATATGCGTGATGTTTTCGGCGATAAAAAATGAATTAAGGTCGAAAGAAGAAAAGAAAAATGTTTGCGCTAAAAAGAGAAGAAAGCAAAAAGTAAGTTTATTATGAGCAAAGCTCATAAATTACGAATTCAAATTTGCGCCGAAATCATGCCTCGAAAATTATGATCGAGCAAAAAACTGAACTTCGCTTTTTGCTCGAAAATAAATTGCGAACTTGTGTAAAGCACGTTTGCATTAAACGCTCGCTTAAAAGCTAATTAATTGCGCGCATTTATTTTTGAAACAAAGCGAAGTATTGAATACAAATTATCGTTGCGCAATTCGCTTTTTAGAACTCAATCACAGAAACATTAAACACATGTGCCGTGCGCTATTGAATATGTAATATTGCGAAAAAAGCGAATTATGGAAGTTAATACGGTATGAAAATATAATTTGAATGGTAAATGAAATACAACAGCTTTTGTTGAACATGAGAATAGCGACGTCTACCACCGCATCGTACGAATGTGCGTATGAAATGTGTGTTTGCTGTGTGTCTGCTCGTGAAAGCTTAATATTCATCATTAGCTGTTAAAACGAAAACGGCACGTTTCGAATTGACGTACGCACAATGAAGCACAATAAAGGCGAATACTAAACGATACAAATTCGAAGTGAATATGCAAATTCGCGGCGAAAGTCATTGTTAAAAGTTTTATTTCGTCTGCGCCCTTCTTTTCTTTTTAATACGCGTTTCATTCGCATTGCACGCTTTTAATTACTGCATTCGATAATGACGCTGCTAATGGCGCAAAAACTCCTTTTAAATTAATGGCAGCAAACTTATTTTTGCTACACTCCATTCGCATTGTTGCTATTGTGCGAGTTGTAAAAAAAGGTATACACAAGTAGCAACATGACGAGACACACGAATTGGCAACAATCGCGCCAAAACAATCGAGTAATTGCCGCCATTAGCGATCGCTTATTGTTGAAGTGTAAAATTTTACGCCGACGGATGAATGAATGAAACATTTTTTCATTGATCACTCATTTGAAATGAAATAATGAAAAGCTTTCGGCGCGCATTTCACGCGTCTCTCCTTTGCAACGACAAAGAAGAAATCGCGTTTTGCTCGTACACATTACGCTTCACTTTTCGCCAGACTTAATAATATAAAGAGAGCGAAAACTTTTTTTCGTCTTTATTATTGTGAGCACAAACTGTTTGAATGCACACACAAATTGTGCGTCGCTTGTATTCAAAAGCCGAACACAGCACACAGACACACATACAAATTCAACACACATTTACTAAATTTTGCTGCTGATTTTTTTCACTCGATTTCTATTATTTATCTGCTGCGGTTTCTTTCCAAACGATTTTAAATGAATTTTCGACTAACACATGTTATGAATAAGCCTGCAGCCAGCTGAATGCATATTTCGTGAAAATCTCTGTGCGGTTCTACTAAACTACTAATAAATTGCTTCACTCAAACAATCAACGCTGCTTCACTCGACCACTTTTCATTGCAGCAATAAGCAAACGTATAATTACCAAATTGTTTCGCCTTCTCTCTAATTTCAAAAGTTTTGTTCGCGTTTTCTGCGAAAACGAAATTTTTATCTTAAGCGTATATCGCTCTTTGAGAATTTCAGCTTCTGAGTAGCTGCGATAATTGGATCAGAGAAGTGAGAAAGAAAAGCTTGCAACTAATTTTCAAACTACCAAACTAACGATAATCGCGTTAAAAGTGAGAAAAAAATTTGGTTTCGCTTCACTCGCGTTAAACCGTACGATGGCGTAACGAAACGCGAAGAGCGAAAAACTTCGCTTCGTTCTAACTCTAAGTCAAAGTTCACATTTCAACCTCTCTGCTCATTCTTATTCACTGAACTTCTTTTTTCTCTCTTCTTTCGTTATCGCTTCGCTCGAAAACTCGCGAACGCATTTTCGAGTGTTTGCACTCGAAGCGCAATACTAATGCTTATTTTGTTTTACGAGCCATTTGGTTGGATTACGTTTTATTTTTCGACATAAAAGATTTGCATGAAACAACCATTTAATAACTTAATAAATTCTTACATTGAGCATATGCACGTAGACACGCACACGTACATCCTTTTGCAAATTTTGCTCAGCGCATTTTTCGTCTAATTTATTTCGAATGCATATTGCGCTCGCTTTCGAAAACATCAATTTTCAGATTAGTTTCAGAGATTGTTTGCAAAACTCGCTAGAAAAGAACGAGAGCAGTAGCATTATAAATCAATTCACTCGAAATTTCTGAGCTAATAAATTCTTATTTAGCATTCGCGACTTGAATTTTAAGCGAAAATCTCTCATTTAAGTTGGTGCATTATGTGAAATTTCTAAAGCTTCTTCAGCGAAATGAAAATTTGTCGTTTTAACGTTTAGAGAAGCAAATTGCAGCGCAGCGGACGGTCGGTTTGAAACGAGTGGTTCGAATGATTCGAGGCGAATGTAGCAACAATTTTCACAGTTTTAAGCTTACAAATGTCTGTTCGAGTTTTTTAATAATAAACCGAGTTTCATGAAGAGAACTGCGTTCGACAATTTCGTGTCTCGTCTATTCTTTTCACTCAGCGTTTCTTTTTTATCGATAGAAACTAATTTTTTAAACAAACGATTTTCGAGAATGAAAATAAGCGAAAAATCAACAGTAGCTTTGAAAAGCGAAGAAAAAGCGAAATTCTGAAAGCAATCGGAAAAATAAAATTTAAAAATGTAAATTTTGGCAAACGCAGACACGCGATTGTCGAATCTTAAAATGCATAGTGGCGAAAGCGTTTCACGCGTTTTGTTTTTTCGGCGAAAATCACTGCGAAAATAAAGTGAATTTATTGAAAGAGACTGCGAAGTGAAGATTTGAGATGAAGTTGAAAAAGAAAAGTTTTTGCTTTAAAAAAAACGAAGTAAAGTTGCTTTCGAGAAAGAAACAAAGCGAAGCGCCGCTTTGCTCGTTTTCTGACGTTTGAGAAATTACAAATTACAAGCGAGTCGAATGTAAAAATTATTTGCGAAACAAAGCACGTATTGTTTGAAAAGGCGCAGAAAAACTGAAGTTCAATAAATAGTTATGAATTAATTAAACGCCTGTTTCGAGCGCAAAAATACAGCGCGAAAAACGTTTTTTCGATCAACTTTTTTTGCAGAAACGTAATCACAAAAACCGTTTCATTTGCATTTTTAATCGCCGTTCGAAAAGCATATTTCAAAGTTTCACTTTTTTCAAATAACTTTAAACGAAACGAGCGCAAATTTAGCGATAAATCATTCGATGGCTCCTCAATGAAATGTAGAGAATATAATACAATCGAGCGCTTCTAAATGTCTCGAGTCTTGATGAAAAGCAGCGTTTAGTGCCTATAAATAAGCGGCTTCTTCGATTTCCGTAATCGAGTAAACGACACGCGGAGTAAAAATTAAATTCAATAGATTTGAATTCAAGTGAAAAAGCAAAAACAATGAACACGAAATAAGACAGAAGCGAGCGTAAACCCTCGAAGGCAAGCGGTAAGTAGTCATTGCTGCTTTAGCTAGCAGCAGGCAAACGAAAGACAATTTCTCGCTTCCCATTTATTAATGTTACATTTGCCTTACGTTTTGAGCGCAAAGATAAACCATAAAAAGAAGTAAAAAATGAAACGAAGAGTATAATGATGATGGAACACGAAGAGCACTTTTTTGCTGACGAACAATGCTCGTCTACGCGAAAGAAGCCGCAATTTGACCTTATAACAAACTAAAATGATATCGGCGCTCAGTTCTGAGCGCGCAACGAGAGAACAGCTAGCGAACTGCTGCACAGATAGATCTGTAAATGTCAATTGCAAAATCATTTTCTGTCACTCAAAATGTCTATCAAACAATGCTTTTCTTACTTAACCTTATCATTGGTTTTGTAACTGTGTACTTACTAAACGATGTGATGTAACATAAGCCATGAAAGAACAAGAGTTGGCCCGATCATTAATCCCGCAATTGCGCGTGCAACGCGATTGCTTTGTAATTTACGATCAGATTCGAAATGCACATGTTATGTTCATAAAATTTTCAAAGTTTGCGCTAATAAATCAGCGATTACGAGCGTACGAAACGCTCTGCTATTCAACTTCGTAGTTAGTATTCAAAGCGATATGTAAAACACAAGTCGGTGTATGCATTTCGTACCGTCAAAAAATGATTGAAATAGCAAAAAAGCGCAGAGAAAACATATCAAGTGCAGCAATATATATTATCTCAGAATTCATTGCTGACAAAGAATATTTTGTTACTGCACAATGGGTGCGTAGCGATCAAATGGCGGATAGTATTCAACGAGCATCTGTTCGTTAGAAAAATGTTAGTCGACAAAAGAGCAAAAATAATGGCGTGAATTTGCATTACATAACAAGAATCGGAACACAATAAGCGCGTATACAGTTCGCCTCAAACCGAGTCTCGATTCGAGTGCTTTTCTCTAAACCGTTGGGCAGTGTTACGTGTGTTCGAGTGCAATGAAATGTGGCGAACAGCTTTTCAGTGTTTGGAAATGGAATGAAGCGAATGAAGGCGACCGAAATAAAGAAGCCAGGCTAACGAAGTGAGCATTTGCGCCCGACGCAAAGATGTCGTGACGTGCGGTTCTAGCTGAGTGCGAAAGCTTCTTTCGCTTTCTCCCTCTTCGCTCTCCGATTTTTCGTTTCGAAACGCCGCGATAAAAAAGCACTAAAAATAAACTGCAAACAAAAAATAGAAATGATGAGAGAGAAAACACACGATTTATGCAATACACACAATTACATAAGCGTGAGAGTCGAAACAGTGTGTGTACATTGATATCGACGGTCAGTTTACATGTGTACACACGTAATCAGAGTTATGAATTATGCTCTAATACGAGCTTTGCGTTTTTTATTTCCGCGTCTTTTTATTCCTCTTATTTCTTCGCGTTTCGCTTTTGATTGCGAGACATGTAATTACGACTGACTTTCTGTGTGTCATCTTTTCGAGAAATTTTCTCTCTCTTCTCTTCGCTTTCACAAAAGTGTCGCATTCATTACAGCGAGTGTTAATACGAGTGCAGAGAATAATAACAACGGTTTATGTATTTAATGATTGAAGAGCGAAGCGTACATTTTAACAGATATGACAAGTGTTGAAAACTGTAAATTGAAACGCTAGGAAAGAAGCGAAAGAAAAGCGAATAAAACAGAAGATTGATTCAGTTTTTCTTTACTTCGCTTTTAAATAATAAACAGAAAACGAGAAGCAGCAAAAAATTGCATTGTCATATTTGCGGCGAAATACTGATGCTTGCAGTTTGCATTTTAAAGCTCGCTGCCTCCAGTATTTTCACTTTACGCTCTCCAAATTCACTCTCAAAATTCAAGTGCATTTTCGTTGACAATTCAAACATAAAAATAGATAGAAAATAAATTGTATACACTCAATGGCGTAATAAAAATAATCTTTTTTCTTACTCGCGCAATTCGTCGATTTATGTAACGTGCAATTCGCTTTTTTTGTTTTTTACTCGGACGCACTTCGCTTAATCTGTCCCACGATTAAATTTAATTTTCAATTTTCACTGTCCGCGGTGCTTTCGGTTTACTTTAGCTAGCAGCGGTACCTTTCGTGCGATCGCTTCGAAATAATTTTTGGTTTAAAAATAGCGAAACAAAGCGAACTCTTGGTTTGAGTCGGTTGAAAAAGCGACAAGTCAAACGTGGAAGTTAAGACCGCACAGATCGCATGTAAACATTATTAAAGAGTTTGAGAACGAGCATGGAAGGAAGCGTTTTCAATTTAAATTTCGAAATGAGAATTTTTTTTTCGAGTTTAATTTCAAAGGATGATTCGCTTTGAATAAACGTAAATTCTTGTGAAGTGGGAAAATGGGCAAAGCGTGAATTTTTCTCTTCAACTCAAATCTAGGACACAAAAATTTTTCGTAACTCACAAACACAAAAATTCGCACAATGCGAACTTCGTGAAGTCAATCACAAAAAGTTTTTTTCTTTTTTTTGAGAAATGGATCTGCGAGCTTTTCTCTTCCTCGCACATCACTTTCCTTGTCTCTCAATTCAAACTGTAAACAAAAGCTTGGAAATGTAGCATTTGACACGTTAGTTACTTTAGAACTTGATGGCATAACCTTTGTCGCACTATTTTTTCGCTGCTCGTAATAAAACGGAGAAGATTCGAGCAAGAAAAAAGAAAGAAGAGAAGGCTGAGAGAGAGAGCGAGAGAGAAAGAGATGTGGTGGAAAGAAAGCAACGCTTTACAAATAAGTTAATGAAACTTGAGTTAACTCGAGTTTCGAATCTAATTTTCGTTGTAATAAAGAAAAGCGAAGAGTAAAAGCGAATTTAGGCGAGAAAAGTGAGCGAAGAATAGGAAAACAGAGACTTGATTTGCTTGCTTTCTGCAATTACTGTGTTGCAAAAGAGGATTGCTGCGCTTTAATATTTTTTCGCTGCCTTCTATTTTCGCTACGCTATACTTTTATAGATTTATAACGCTGCGTTTAAGTCTTTAAACATTAGCTCGTTGTATTTACAAGATATCTTTATTTTTGAGGTTTGCGCTCGAGCCGAGGCAACGCTGAACAGGAAAACAGTACTTCGGGTCTTTTTCTATCTACTGGCTGCAACATTCTTTCGCTTCTAAAGCCGAGCTATTAGCACAATAATCATATGCGTATTTCGCTTTGCGTTAAAAACTGATTAAAAATTTAAGCTCAAAGCCTCTCGCTTTTCTTCTTTCGCTGCACTTAAATAATTCTACGCTCATTAAACGATTGCATTTAAAAATATAGCAAATGATAATCATTACACGTTTCAAGCATATAACAAATGAGTTATGATAGAGGCGAAGTTCATCGAAGATCGCTGATATTACGTCTACACGAGTAAAGCGCTCATGTTATACGCTTTTGAAAATGTAAAATGAAGACGTTTTTTCTTTTCGCGTCGATTCGGAAAATTAAGCGCTGCGCACCTATAGATTTATGGGTGCTCTGCTTTTTCATTTTGCGAACGCAAAAAAAGTGCAATTCGCAAAGCGTTTGCATACAACTTTTATCTTTATGAATATTATTATTGTTGTTATTTCTATCTGTCGATATATTTTGCTCGTACGCTCGCTATCGTAAAACATTCACGTTTCGCTGACAAAAATGATTGTTTTTGTCGCCTTAAAAACAGCAATTGAAAATTTTTATGTTTTTTGAGCTTCACTTTCTTTGTTTTTCGCTCGCACCAAAAAAGCTAAAATATGCAAAGCGAGTTTGTGAACATCTTCGGCTAATCAATAAAAAAGGTGTCGATTTTTTTCGGCTCCGGTTGTTGCTTGTTTCACGCTTCGCGAAAAAAAATTTTTGGTCAAAAATAAGCAAAATTTTTGACTAACATTTTAAAGCGTATAATTAACATCAATCAACGCTTGTATTCACTGGACAACAAAAGTAAGATTTGAGCGCTGATTTCACGTCGAAAATAATATTTGCCGTTGTGATCTTATTTCTTTTTCGGAGTAAAAAGAAAGCGAAAAGCGAGAAAAAACAATAATTGGCAAATAAATCGTCGGAAAAAATATTGATTGCCGTTGCATTCAACATTATACAAACATAATCTACGCTTTTTATCGCCAAGATTAGTTTCTTGTTGCGCGTTTCAAAAGAAAAAACGCGAACAGTTTTTAACACACCTTAAATTATAAAGATGGTGGCAAAATAAGCGAAGCTACTTCGCTTTTCGCTCTCCGCGCGCGAAAGAAAAGAAGCTAAATAAAAAGATGCTAAATTGTGTGTTGAATCGAAGCACTTAACAAAGCACAAATAAATGCGATCATATATATAGCGGATGATTTTTCGCTTTCACGAGCGAAATGTACGGCTAAACAGTGCGCCGTGTTAAGCTGAGCGAGAGGAAGAGAGCGGAGAGATGGAGAGCAGAGAAGCCCGCAACATGAAAAGCGGCGAATACGGCGATAAATGTACGAAAAAAGAAGCACGATTTCAATTGATTTACACGTGTCGAAATAAATTAAATACTTCTTCTCGCTATTCACTCGATCGCGCCGAACTTGTGCTTGTACTTTTTTGACCGATTTATGCTTCCACTGTTCGCAAGCTTTTATTGCTGCTGCCTGCGAGTTGTATCGCGAAAATTGTTAGTGTGCAAAAATTAAGTAGGATAAAGGTGAAATAAGCACGACTTACAGTTTCAGAGTGTATAAAGGTTCAATGTAGGAGCTTGTGCATTGTAAAAGAAAGAAATTGACGAAGCGTTGAGAGAGAAAAAGAGGATTTTGATTGTAGTTTTGATCGAAAATGCTCACTGCTTATTTGAAACTGAACTAGTAGTTGAGTGAGGGTACAAAAAAAAAACAATGACGCTGAAATGTTTCCTCAATAATAAAAATCGGTAAAAAAAGCAAAATTTGTGCTGAATTGGAAACCGCTGTGCGAAGCAAACGATCGTAAAATTTATTAAATTCATTGGAAAATGTAGCTCATGCTTTCTATGTAAACACAAGCGAATTGTTGAATTGTTAAAAAGATTAACTTTTAAAATTGAAAAATTGCAAAAAGTTAAATAAGATAAACATGAATACAAATTCGGATAAACATCAATTAACGAAACGAGCTTATTTTAACCAGTGACCAATTTGAGCCGTTTTCTCTTCATAATTCTTCGATCAATAAATTAGCTTTTCTGTTTACACGCACGCAATACAGCAATTGGTTTCTCAACAAGACAGATGTAATTAAGATGCTAATAATCTGGCTTCTCGAATTAATTGCTTTTTTCAATATCAAATTAAAGCAGTCAAAAAATTGAAAATAGTTTCGAATATCTCGCTGCGAGTATTCGCTTTTGGGTCGATTGTTTTTGACAAGTTTTCGTGAAATTCTCGCTCGAGTGTGTTTAATTATTTCACAAATTCATTTACTTTTTTCTTACTTAAACCATTTGAAAAATTACTCGAAAAAAATCGACTTAATGTGACAAGTAATTAAAAGCCGAATCATTGCTGCTCTTGCCTCGGTTCATTCTCAAATGAGTCGTGTAAAAGTTTTTTTTTTCTGAGCAAGGGTGAAATCGGCCAGATTAGCAGTTTATTAAAAAAAGCATGTAAACTTAATAAGTAAATTAAACTCGCCGCTTATTAACTATCTGCTTTCTTTTCAAGTGTTGCAGGCATAAAAAGAAAATAATGGCAATAAAAGTTGAGTAAACGCTTCAATTTAATAGTGGGTGTGCCCGTTTCATTCATTTCGTCTCGTTTCTCTTGTGTCCTCTGCTCTTTTTCTTCTTCTGGCTATATTGCACATAAAACGCATTTACAATTTATTTTTGCGAAAGTAAGTCGTACGTTTGAAAACACTAGAGCCACATTTTTCGAATGTGACAACACCGATATCCGGTCATGCGGTTAAATAAGCAATTTGCGATATTATGTCGCTAATTTTACGAAATCAGGAAATTTTTAAACGCATCCGAAAGGATAAACACAAAAAGCAAAAAGTCATTTGTAAAAGTAGACAAATTTTGACTAAAAAGCAATGAAAAGCGTTTTTGTTGAACGCGAATAACTTTTCATATTAATGATTCTGAATATCGATTAAGAAAATGATGGAAGTTTACGCTAATTCAATCAAAGTTTTTAAGTTTGAAAAGAACTTCTAAATGCAATCACAAAGCGTTCATAAACGAATGAGGTTGGTGAAAAGCATCGGAAATTTCTTTAAATTTTCGCTGGACATTGGTTTAAGCCAGGGTCACTTATACACAATTCAATATCAAAATGAGAGCCCGAATCGAGTCAAAATATGCATCGACTCATTTTCAAGATAGATTTTGATAAACAAGATTAAATCCATTACCTTCAATTTACATGTTCCCAAATTGCTTTGAATTCATTTAAGCATTTAACTTGTGTAAATGTAGATGATAAAAAGTACATGGAAACTTTAAGGCATGCTGAACACTGAATATATTTGTTTTTTTAACTCTGTTTTAAAATACTACTGTGGACAGAAAAAATTTTCATTAGCGGTGAAGTATGCTTTATAAATGAAACTTTTTTTCGGTCCATAGTGGCGGACCAAAACTCGCTAATCTTATCAACATGTTTAATATTTAAATAAACCAGTTTTATCCAGTAGATGATTGTTTTTCGTGAAAATAATATTTGTTAGTTTCCTTCTCTAGTAAAAGCAAAATGTAAAAGAATTCACTGAATTTATTGAAGTAAATTATTGCAAATAAAGTGTAGAAATCTTTTGCTATATTGCGATCAGAATGAATAAACAAGGCGAGATCTGCTCTCATTGTGAATTTTTTATTCTGCTCTCTAACTTCAACTAAATGAGGTAAAAATGAGGTGTCAACTTTCCTGCAAAATAAAGGCATTACACACTCTAAAACAGTTTTGTGCAGATTTGAATAAGTTTTGAGTTCGAAGTATTGCGATTTTTATAACTAAGATAGAAGTTGAATAAGCCACTGATTTTCTTTCAAAAAAAGCTGATTTTGCAAAATCAGAGAAAAAATGAAAAGTCGATTGCAGACAAATTTTTGAGAATTTTTACTTTATGAGAGAAATTCATTTTAAAAAGCTTCCAGTTATGAAAAGAAAAAAACCTTAATATTGTGCTTTTAAGTCTGCAACTCTTTACTTTGATGGATTCCGGAAGCTTTCTTTTTATCTTTTATCTTTCGGAGACCGAAAGTTTTAAGACGATTTAAAAATTTTAGTGAATGATCTTTTGTAACTTCCTCCAAACGTCAAAATAATCATGAAATTGTGGATATTTTCGTCCACAGTCGTGTAGCTTACTCCAAAATGTTTTGCGAAAATTTTAACATTTAAAAAACCAGTTTTATGAGGATAGTAAAACATTCCATCAAGAGCTTACTATTTACAAATTTTTAAGCATAGAAAAAGTTTTGTTTTTGCGCGAAGCATTGAACACGACACGAGAAATTTGTGGTCTTACGATGCAAATTTAATTCATTCAATGGAAAATTAAAAATAAAATTTTCAATAGAAGCATTTAATGTATTAACGTGAATTACGAAGTGAAAATTTCATCGAGTGTTGGCGATATTAGAGATGCAAGTTTCGACGCTTATATAGTAATACGATTGACGTTAAAACATGAGAAGTGCATTTTCAGAAAGCATCAAAACGCGCAGCGTTCAAGCATCATGAGTTCGGATTTGAAAACCAATCAGCACATTATTTTTGAGCAGCAACGAAAAGAGAAAAGAAGAACGCAATAGTAACTTATATCGCATTAATATGTTATCCTTGTCAAGCGCTTTGAAAAAGAAAGAAACCGACAAGATTTACGCTATTTTCGCTTCAAAAGTTTAAACAATATGTTTCTAAATAACTGAAAAGCTGACGAGAGATGCTTTTAGAATAAATAAATTTGAAATCAAAATTTCTCTACACCATTTTTTTGTTATGTCTAGAAGTTGGAATAAAGAGCGAGCGAAAAAACTGATTTCAAATTCAGAAGCGAACGCTTTCTGTCTATAGCAAATTTGTACGGTACGAAAGCAATGGATTGAACATAAAAAGCGCTATTCACAATGTTAATGAACAATTTGGACTTTTTTTGAAACGCGAATGAAAACGATGCTTCTTCAGACTCTTGAGAAATTTGAGATGCTTTTCGTTGCAATAAAAAAGTGGAAAAAATGTGAAAAGCTTTTGAAAGTAAGAAGAAATAAGAAGATTATTGATAAAACAATAAGCTGTGTAAACTTTTAAAAAGTACAAATGTAGCTCGAAAGCAGGCGAGCGCTACTCCCAACTTGTAAGTGTTCGAGACAAATGTTGCATTATTTTGTCATAATTCGGAAAATAGAGATTTGAAATAAAACATGAAATGTAGACAAAACGAAGCGAGGAGAAGCAGAAGCAAAAATAGTGAGTGATTCTGTCGTGAAAACATTCATTCTGCGAGTAACTGCGTTTTTTCACTCGCTTTCGTTCTTCTCTTTTCGCTTCACCTTCCTGCGTTCGACGACAACGATAACGAAGAAGAAGAAGAAGAAGAGCGAGAGTCAAGAAGAAATGAATGTAAACCCGCGTTCAATTATTAACTCATTGTCGCATCAAATTAGCGTAGCGAAAAATTTTCGCCACTCATCAATTTCATTACATCTTTCGTCGTTTGTGTTCTGTT
This sequence comes from Dinothrombium tinctorium, assembly GCA_003675995.1. NCBI lineage: Eukaryota > Metazoa > Arthropoda > Arachnida > Trombidiformes > Trombidiidae > Dinothrombium > Dinothrombium tinctorium. Next base: position 21,387 of record NCKU01000227.1, read on the forward strand.
TATCGAATTTATTGCACCATTCACTTCTTTTTCGCGTCCTTTTCATTCATCATTCATTATAAATACGCTGCTTTTCGCGTACGCAAGAATACATACAAGCATCGGAAACGACGCTTCAGCTACACAAAAAGCTGAATTCAGTACAGCGAATAATCAACAACGCTTGCGAGTTAGCTCAATAAACTCCATCTTTGAAATGAAAATTGTGCGAAAGGTGTGCGTAAACAATGAATAAACGATTGCGTTTCGACTGGCTTGATTTTTTTCGCGTTCAAAAACGATCAAACTCACAAACGGCTAAATCGAGTATTTAAGCGTAAGATTGCGAGCTGCTGAAAACGTTGATGAATTATTTCTTTGAAATATTTGGAGTGTGTGCGTGTGTGCGTAGTATTACTTTGAAAGAAGCAATTTCTACAATAAGGAATTTGTCGAGACAAATAGCAGAAGTGTTTTTGCTGGAAAAGCTTTGGAAATTAAAGCCAGAGAATGCGCTGGCAAAATCGCTTGAAATTACACAAAGTGACAAGTGTGCAAACAGAAAGCGAGATGGTGAGCTGTTTAGAAAACGTCTTGTTCCTTAGATTTTTGAGAGAAGTGAGATTTTTTATTGAAACGACAGCGTTCGTATGTGTGTGGTTTTTGTCGGCTGTGCGCACTGTGTTACTTACTTAATCATTGGCGACGTACGAACGAACGAACGATGCGTGTAGCGATCGTTTGACAACTGCATATCAGAATTCGAAATTGGCACTTCCTTTATGGCTGTATGAACATTAAAAGTAAAACTAAAAATATGCTTCTCTACACGCAAATGGAGCTTATATACACATTTCGACGACCGAACCCAGAGCAGAAAAATCACCACTAACCTCTCTGAACGAGCCTCGGGCGCTCACGAACTCAAACTCACGTCACTATTTTTCTCGCTCTATTCGCCTCTCTTTCTTTCGTATACTTACTCACTTGCTTGCTTGAAAATATTAAATTCCAAGTGGATATAATTACAAAATAAAGTTTGCCGTTGTTAAATTAAATTGGAGATTTCTTTCGCTCGTGTTCACTCTGCTTCTCGCTAATACGAAATTCTTTTTTCATTCATCATCCATCTAACAAAAGCAAACTAGCAAAATATTATGCAAACTTCTAAAGCGTACGCTGCATTTATACGGCAAATTAAATGATAATGGTATTTGTTAACAAAAACTCAGTGATCGCATAAAAGCCTAATAAATGACGAGAGTAGTTTCCAAGTGTGTGTTTACTGAAATTATAAAGCGAGTTTCGACTGCGAGCAAAACAAAGACGAAATTTAAATTTGAAATGAAACGAGAGAATAATATTTAAAGCTGTAATGAGCTGTGTATTTCGGTAGTCGCTTCGTTAATAAACGCGGACAAGCAACGGTTTGATTGCGACTGGAGACGAGAGTAGCGAAAAAGTATGCGAGCGAAGTGGAGAGAAAAATGAAAGAAGACACAGAGAGCGGAGCGAAATAATAGAGTGGAGGCTCAATTGCTTCGCTGAGCGGTTATTCACCGCAAGGAGGGTCTGCTTATGTCAAGTGGTCCGTGAACGCATCCCTCACTTTCGCTTTTTTTCGCTTCTTCTGTGTGTTCGCTGCTCTCGCTCTTTCATCTTAGTTCGGGAGGCTCAACCTTCACGTCGCGAGAGAACTGATATATGCGTTTAATCGAAACCGAAAACCAATTTAGCGTTTTTGCGCAAAAAGCGGCCACAAAATTTTCTTGTCGCTCTGCGCTAATTTCTCATCACTTTCTTCAATCTTGGACACTCGCAATTAAATGCGATCGCAACGAAGCCGCTGTCGATTGAGGCTGCGAATGTCACTCAACTCTTAGCTGCTCTGCTTTTAGAAATTATAGTTATGAGCGAAGCGAAACTCGCGAAAAGTTTTGACAAGAAAGTTGTTTGTTTCTAAATACTTTTGGCTTCAGACGGATGGCGAGGTAGAGAGAGAGGAAGCGAAATAAGTTTAATGGCAAACAGAGTGACGTTAGCATCGATTTGAACTTAAATACAATTTATTTCGAAACGAATAAAAAGCAGAAAAAGAGAAATCATTTCCTAAAAGGATTTATTCTTCTGACTTCTTACTATCTCTCGCTCACTTTCTCTCGCTTCCAATGTATTTTCGTTTCGCGAAAGCCAAACACACTTTACTCTCGAGCAGTGATGTAGTAGCGCAGTATTTTACATGTATCGCCTGCGAGCATACTTTACTACCCACTTTAGCTGTAACTCATCTTCTCCGCCGTGTAATTGTTAATTGATTTTTCTCCCTTTTGCTTTTCATCTGTTTGTCGTTCTTTTTTCGCTTCGCTCTCAGTTCCTCGGCTTTGCCTCAGCGCTCGGCTTCTTCTTTTCTTCTCTTCGCAGCCAATTACGAATTGCAAAGCGATCGTTTGAGATTTGTATGCGTTCAGAGTCAAAATGGATGCGAAAAAACGCCTAAGCATTAGATACATGCTAAACACAAATCGCTTTAAACAAATTTCGCTCGATTGCTAGCTTTGCGCTTTCGCTTCTGCTGCCTTTCTGCTTCGCATTCACTTTTATTCATTCGCTCGTGAAAAGTGCGTTTTTATATCGAAGCTAAAAAGTGGACTCGCATTAGCTCACTTTAATCAATACGCTGAAAACAAAGCCAACATTTCAATTCGCTTAAATTAGCAGCGAGTGAGAAATTCTGGTCGCAAGCTGACAAATCCTGGTAACCGATCCATTTACACCATCTACAAGCGAGCAGTCGAAGCAAAAGCGAACTATTTATAGCTGCACGAGTAGACAAAAACACTGACTTATGGATTTAAAGCCGAGAATAGCAGAGGCGATGCATGGCGAATGTCGGCGAGCGAATTCGCTCGATTTCCATACGCGAGAATTGATCGTAAAAAAGTGAAGACGGATTTGTAAAACAATAGCTTCATTACTAAAAGTTTTGCCGTTCGTAAAGAAAGCTGTAAAAATGGAAATTAAAACGAGTGGCGGAGAATGAAAGCAAAAAACTAAAGACAATGCGTTGAAAATTGAGTTCAGTAAGTTTTTGCTCGCTCGCTCACATTTTAATGATTGTTATCGTTTTCGAAAAACTTTAAAGACAAAAAGTAATAAAATAAACCGAACGCAATTGCGTTGCGTTAATAAGCTTGAAATGCAGTCAACAGTAGCATTTTATACTCTGGTCGTGAAAGCAATAAAAAAGAGGAAAACTTCTTCCCTTTCATTGCTGCTATTATCACTCCCTACACTGTGTAGTACCTTGCGTCAAGACGAGAAGAAGAAAAAGAAAACAAAGCGCTCATTTCACCGAAAAATACAAAATATGAGTTGTTACATCGTCATCATTACTCGATTGCGTCTGCCTGCGCGCCTTATCTGATCCGCTGATCTTGTGATCTACCTCGCAGCCTTGCATTCGTCGACTGGTGGCTTAAAGCAAACTGCTTTCAAATCGCTATTTGTACTTGAGAATTATGAGCATTTCACTTTTTAAAGTTGCGCTACTTTTTGCACACCTGAGAAAATTTTGTAAAAAATTGCATCTCAACATTGAAAACTGTAAAATTGTATTTCAAATGAAATAAAGCGATTAAATTGCATTTGAAAAAGTTTACTTTCAAAAAATGCAATGCGACGAGTAAAGTCGCGTTTAATTAAGAAATCGTTGCTCTCTTTTCTAATATGTGGAGAAAAAGTGAGAAAAGTGAAAATTGGTTGGAGACAATTAAACCGTAAATTCGATTGAAAAGACTTTATGAACTTGTGCTCGTCGAAAAAACTTCAATTCACTGGCGTCGATTTCGTCGTATTCGCTCAAGAGTTGAAATAATCGCAAAAGCAGCCGAAATGCGACGACGAAGTGTTTTTATTAATTACAATTTTGATCATTTCGAAACAATCAACTTCAAAGAAAGCGTTCAGCGTTTAGAAGGTTAAAATTCTGATTGAATTCTGCCTCGTTTCGAATTGCTTTTAAATATTTATCAGCTCGAAAGCCACCTTGACGCGAATTTAGCGAAATGAGACAAGAATAAGCAATGGGAAAATGTAAGAGAGAAAGAGAAATAGCGAAAGTGAAAAGAAATGAGTTGCTGCGAATTGAAAGGTTCGCTGCTCAAAAATGGGATCACAAAAGTATGCGATCTGCTATTAGATAGAAAATGAGTGGTGGCGTGTTAGTGAGTGTGCTTTGAAACAAAGTGTCGAACGCCCATTCATTTTTTATGCTTTAAGGGTTGAAAAGAGAATTCGAGAGGAGAGCGAGAGAACAGCGATGAGAGAGAACGAGAGAGGAGAGAGTAGAACAAATTTTTGAGGTTCGCACACACACACACACACACAACTCGCTGCCTCTTAACGAAGCCATTTTTGCACTCCGCTTTTTATTCTGCTTTCTTTTAATTATGCATTCAAATTATGGCTCGCATTGCGTTCGAAACTCGAGTTACGGTAACACGCAAAAAGCATCTCACTGTGCCTGAATGCGTTATTTGCGTATGAAAAATAAAGCGCCATAAAGCAGAATTTTTATTTTTGCACTCGAAAGTGAGAATAAAAGAAGAAGAGAAGAAAGAAGAGGAAGGTGAGAAGAGATACACACATAATGCGCTTCTGTGCAGCGAAAAGCGGAGCAGCTTCTTACTACACGCGGACATACACAGAAACGAATCGCGCTCGTTGCGCTTCTTTTTGTGCACTTTGAAATTGCATTAAGTTGGAGCGAGGTGAACGGCAACGAAGAGAAGCATCCGGAATCGGAACTATGCGAAAGGCGGCGAGCGAGTGAAAATGAATGCGAAACGAGATGAGATGAAAAAGCAGAGGATAGGGCGAAACGAGAAGAAAACAATTTAATTAATATGCAATTTGCGTTCGCAGTGTTCGCGCAAAGCGCTGATAAGAGCGCGAAATGAATGAGGTTCGGCTTACCTTTGAAACGGCACAAGTGGCTGCATCGGTTGCACTGGTTGCGGTTGTCGACGAAGTGATGGACGACACACTGGTCGAAGAGTGATTCAGAGAACTTTTCTTTTTCGACGCTTTCAGTTTCGACGAAGACGCGGGCGACAACGACACGGATTTGGACGATGATTTCGACACTTTGTTATTGTTGCTCGATTTGCTGGTTTCGTTGCAGGCGACACTTTTGCCGTTCAGTTTGTCTCTGCACTCGCGTTCTTTGGCCGATATTCTCTCCTTCTCCTTTTCTTTCTCCTTGCTCAGCGATTTCTTGCCTTTCTTCATCACACGCTCACTGCTCGCAGTCGTCGTCGAACTGTTCAATTTGTTATCATTATGATTGTTACTCGAAACAGCACCGCTTTTATTCACTGCACTTGTCGTCGTTGTTGTCGATGTTAAATTGTTACTACTGCTGATCGTGTTGTTGTTTTGGTTGTTGTGCTGGTTTTTCGCCTCTTTATGATGTTGTTTATTGATAACCGACGAGAAACAGTTCGCTTTCAAGCATTTATTGGACGCAATCTTCGCCGTCGCCGTTGTCGTTAATATGTTCGACGTTCCACTCGATGTCCGATTATAGCCACTATCTGCTAAACTTAATTTACTGCTGCTCTTCTCATCGCTCACTTCTTTAGCAGTCGTTTTCTGTGCGAAAAGAAAGAAAGCAAATGAGTGAAAAAGAAGTGAGCGGCTCGCAATGAAGACAAAACGAGCAGATCGCTTCTGCTCCTCTCGCAGCCACTTCACCAACATTTGTGTCTTTTCGTGTCGCTTCCGATGTGGTGTCTCTCTGTCGCGTACGTGTGTGTTGTGTGTGTGTGTGTGTGTGTTTGCCTTTGTTTTTGTTTTGCCTTTGGTGCGCTCGACGCGAGCAGAAAACAGAGGCGAGTATTCGATTAGCTTCACTACTCCGCGTAAAAATGCTTAAACGGCGAAATAATTGGTGCTCACTATCCATCAATTAGCGTTTCGCAGATTAATTCATCGCGGGCGGGAGAGAGCACGGGAGAGAAGCGCAGCGATGAGAGACGAGAGCAGGGAGCGGAGGATGAGTGGAGATGCGAGAGGAGCGAGATGACAGAAGCAAGCGAAACGCAGAGCATTTTAACGCGTAAATCTTTCTCATAACCAAAATATTTGAAAAAGAGGCAAGCAACGAATACACAACATATAAATCATTGAATCAACGCTGATTTCCCGCGCTCTCTATGCACTGTGTGTGTTGCGCTTTTATGCAAAATTTGAACGCAAAGAAGCGCGAAACTTGCTCGGCGCGAATACACAAAATGAATCGAGCAATTGTTGGAAATAGAGAGCAGAGAAGTGATCCAGAAGCGAGCATCAATCCGATTTACCAGCGACAAGTAAAGCTAAACCATCGATTCTCGTTTGTTGTTTTAGCAGCTTCAATTTTAAATACTTTCTATGCGAAACTCACTTTCGCTGCTTTTTTGTTTTTGCCACTCTTCGCACAACTCTTCGGAGTAAAGTTTAGTTCGCTATTTGATAATTTTTTAAAACTTTACGCGCGCTGACAATCAGCGAGAGTCTCGAAGGCTGAAGCAATGATATAATTGAAAATCGAAACACACTTTTGCCTCGAACAAAAGCTGCCGCTGGATGAAGCGAAAAGAATATGCGTCTACGGGCGGAAAACAATTCGCGAAGATCAACGTTGATTTTGTTTCTCTTGCCTCGGCTATTTATAAAGAAGCGAAAACGTGAAATTTGTTTGCGGCTTTAAGCGCAACGCGTAAAGAGCGACTCGATCGAAAGAACATCGCGTCGTTCTTATCTATAAGAATTACGGGCGTAAAACATCTTTTCTGTAATCAAAAGATCTCGATAAGAATAAAAGGAAGAAAGAAGAAAAGTTTTACAAGAAAATAATCTCGGGTAGTATTAAGCAAATCGCTTTCACTTACAACGGCTTTAACGAAAATAAAATAAGAAAAATTTTTCATTTATTTTTCAATATACAGCGAAATGCTTTTCTTCGCGAAAAACGCTTCATCGAGTTCGCTCGAATCGATAATTGCATTCGTTTTATTCATCTCAATAAAAGTGAGAGGCGAAAATTACAATAAAAATGTACTGCGTTTCGAGTGCTGCGTAGAGCGCTTGAAATCGAGCCGAGTGTGTGTGTGTATGTGTGTGTGCTATGAGTGTGGGTGCGTGAAAGGCAACATAAATAAGATGCTTTAGCGAAACGCTACACATCGAAAGTGATTTTGCAGAAAATAATAATTACACACTCGCTTTTCGAAATCTGTGTACACTCTACAAAAATGCTAATAACGTATTAAACTCGAGATTAATTTCACTTTAATCTCGGCACATTTTGCACCGAGAGGCACTTTACATTATATTATATACACTTACAAATTGCACTCTAAACTATTACAATTACGCACTGTTTTTATTACTATTTTAATAACGCTCGGCATCGTTCGATTGCCTCTCGCAAAAAAACAAATAAATAAGCGAATGGAGAGCGAAAAATGAAAATTCGTTTAACCGTAAAATGCGATGTCACGTTTGAAAGCGTAAAACTGCGAGCGTTAATTTTGTGCAAAGTGAATTCGCAAAAATTAAGCGGCGAACGCGAATTACGCGAGAGAACAGTGTTCTAGCGAGTGAATCGAGAGCGAGCGAAATGAAATCGAAACGAGCATTCAAATACGCTATGAATCTATTGTCGAGCGAATTGAGTGAACGCTGCAAAAAACGCTTTCTTATTACTTTCTTCCACTCTTCTTGCAATTGTTTCACTGTTTTAATCAGAGCTGCACTCACTTCACTACCTTCGCGCTGATCGCTACTTTATTAAAAAAGCTTCACCAATACAACTCTCGTTACGGTAAAACACGCATCTGATGTTTCGAGCGAAAAGTTTTCATTCGAAAGGTGTGTTCAGCGCTTAAAGCTGGATGCAAATGTAGAAGATAAGAAAATAGATGAAGCAGTTGATTAACAAATTATTCTACTTCTCATGCTTCCAAATTTTTTCTCAATTCAATCTGCAAATTATTGATCAAGTGCACTTTGGAAAACTCGTGTGAGCAGCAAAAATTGCGAGTTTCACGGGTGAATTCGAAGTGACGCACTCAAATATGTTAATCTTGATCGCGACAAACTAGCCGAGAGTACGAATGCTTTTTGTCGCCAGCATTTTGTTGATTCTCGCAGCTGCCCAACGTTTGTCACATGAAGTGAGTTCATTTTTTCGCACGCAACTTGAGAAGCAACAAAAAGTTTCGGTTAGCTCAGCGCAAACAGTGGAAAGCGTAAGAAAATAGAAAATCACTTGTAAGTAACTCGTGTGAGCGAGCTTCGCGAAAGTCGGTATTTTGAGCGAGAAGCGAAACTGAAAAAGCATCCAACTTAATCTAATAAAAAGTGTACGTGTAATATGTTATTTAACAGTTATACATTTCGCCATTCTCCTAACTCGTCTAGCCGCGCTCGCCACAACGCCGCAAAGCATACTGAATAGCGCACGAAAGCAATTGAATGCGAGGCAGCGCTCTCGCTGAGTACATAAATGCATCAAATAATGTTTGCTTCGTTATTCTCGTTTTTTTGTTATGTGAGCAAAATTGTTTTGTTCAGTCGTTTTCGGCGAAAGAAGAAAAAAACAAGCGCTGCATTGAAGAGGCAGAGTGAAGCACACGTTTTCGCGATATGCAATGCAGAAGTGAATAAAGCAGAATTGAAACTTTTTGATGCGCTTTGAAACGGTGAGAGAAGAGAGGAGAGGCGCAGAGTGAGCGGAGAAAAATGAAAGGCGAAAAACGATGCCACAAGATGAGAAAAGTGTTTTTATTTCATTCTCTCTGCTTTAGCGCAGCAATCAACACAAATCGCTTTCATCGACATATTTCTTCGGTGACCACTGATTAGAAAACAGAAAGAAAAGAATGTTATAATAACGAAAAAGAGAACGTAAACCATTTTTTTGCTCGTATATTATGTACTAGGCGTATATATAAGTGCGCCGTTTCGCCGTCGGGCAAAACGATGGCTTTTCGCTTTGGCGCGCACTCACACACACTTAACACATTAGATGCGAGGATCGAGTAGAAAGTGTTCGCGGCGAGCCAAAAAATTGTTTGCTCTTAAGTTCTAATTTGATTTTTACACGTTAAGCAGCGATCAATTGTTCAACTATCAAATTGTAGTCAAACGTAACATTTAAATTTCTACTTTAAACATTTCGAGCCTCTTTCGTCGTTAATATGCACGATTTGAACGCTAAATTCGACGCAATTTGTTGCGAAAAATTAAATTGCGAGTTTGAAGAGTAAAAGATTTGCGCATTCTAAATGATGATAACGATGTAATATCAATAATCGGAATGAAAGAAGAAATCGCAATACACACACAATGAGCGAGAGCATATTTTTGCGCCCAGATGAACAAGAGAAAATGCTTTGATCATTTTTCACCGCAGAACGAGAGAACGGAGAGAGCAAAGAGAGATGGAGAGACGAAGCGAAAAAGAAAACGAGGATGAGGAAGCGAACGAGAGCGAAATGAAAAAGCAACGTTCGTTGTTTCTTAATTAATAATGTTCGTTGCCAATTAAAAAAACGATTTATAAAAACGCTAATGAAGCGAATCACAATCTTAATAAAAGTGCAGATAATTTGTTCCTTCGACGAAACGATGCTTCGCCTTGTTCGTCAGCGAAACTTGGGCGCTTTTCTTACGCAAACAACGCGCGACGTTGCATACGCAGCTCGAGAACAAGAAGAGCCTCATCAACAACATCGTCATCATCACCATCACCATCATCATCTTCGCACAAAGCTTTTCGTGTGTTTGTGTGTGTTGCTCAAATTTCATTTACGCTGATAATTTAATATTCTCCTCTTGTTTTGCGCTGTGATCAAAAAAGGCGCACCATCAAAAATTTCTATGTGACAAAGCAATATTGTTACGCGTAAATTACAGTTTACTTTATTTGTCGAAAAGTAATTAGTTTCTCATCTCGCTCAATTTCGCTATGTGCGCGCTATAGGAGCAACAAACAAAAGAAGCGTTCGCATTACGGCAATCATTCTCGCAAAGCTGCTACTTCCACCATTAGTCTCACTTTTCGATTTGGGAATATTTCGGCAACCGATGGTCAGCTTTTTCGCTCTCACGCGCACTCCATTTGTCGAATGAAAGCGTAATATTCGCGAGATTAGACAAGCCACAATCGCGTGTTTGCTAATAAGTTGGATGGATGATCAGAAGCGGAGCACTTAAATATTGATCATATTCGTCGGATTGTGACTACTGTTCAGCATTCGATCGCGAAAAATGCGTCTTTTGAGAAAAGACGGACGAAACGAGTGACAGCTAGCTGGGCTTCTTTCTCTTCTGCTGCGTTTAGCGTCGGTCATTATCCAATTACGCTAGGAAAACGTATTCTCGACATTAGACGAGGTTCTCTGAACAATGTTTGCGAACAAAAAGCGGCGCTCGACGATTTGAACGGACACAGAAAAGAAGAGAAACGTCGAGAAGACGAATTTGTATTGTCTGATTTTCGTTTTCGATTCAATTCAATGTTTCTTTTCTTCGCGTTTAAAAGCTTGAAAGCGGATTGCCGGATTTATTGAAAACCGTAACGGTATAAACACATGGATTGGCGAAAAGCAAAAGAGAAGAAGACGGCGAGCTTTGAAAAGTTAATGCGAAAAAAGTTTCTTTTCTTTAAGATTTACATTTCTCTCGTCGAATTGATTATCGTTTCAATTTTCGGCGCACAAACAGTCGATAAATTATGCGAATGGAAGCGCGAAAGAAGAAGGAGAAAAAAAAATCAAATTTTCACTTTACATAATACATTGACAAGAGTGTGATTTCGACTGCAAATTTTCGAATCTAGCGATGCGTTTTGTTTCGCGCACAAAAACAGCGACGAGAGCTAAGAGCTTTGAAGCTGATAGATTTTCGCACATTGGCGTAGCATTGAAAAAGAAGAGAAGAACAGTGCGCTCGATTCGAAAGAAGTGTGTAAAGCAACAACATATATTGCATCTCAAATAAAATATTTTCTCGTATTGAAACATGAAAATACAGTTTCGACATTTTTGAGCTCAGTGAAGCTATTTTTCGCTCTCGCTCTTTACGACGCAATAAAAAAAGAAGTGAAAATACAAACAATTTGAAAGTTCATAACAGAAGTTGATAACAGCGAGCGAGTGAAAAATGTTTTTTGCTCGCAATGAGATGCTTAAAAAACAGAAAAGCGACAATCAAAGTAAATACCAACTCTCAATCTCGTTTCGAGAGTTTTGTTTTTCGAAAACTCAAATTAAAACAGGTATTAGAAAATGAAGTTATAGTTCGAGAAAGAAGCACTACTTTAAAGTAGCTTTCGAAAACAATTTATGCAAATGAAAAAGTAAATCTGCAGATTTTCAAAACCAACAATTTTGCTTTTTGAACAGAGCGTAAATTTTAATGCTCAAACAAAACGCTCATCTTTTTGTTCGCTTTGCTCTTTCCATTTCCTCGACGCTTTTCAGCGATAACGCTCAAAACGAAGCTCTTGTGTTTTTAATTTGAGCTTCCGTCCTTTTGCCGCGCTTATCGAATTCGGGTTCGCAGGAACAGATTCGGATGAGACTTTAAATATAGATCAGTGTAGTAGTGCCAATGGTACAAAATATCGATGTTGTCTATGGATCGCTGAAGGCACAAAGTTCGCATTCAGTGAATATCGAAGTGAAGATAAAAGCAAAGAGATTTAAAGTTTAAAGAACTTCAAAATTAAAAATTAACAATTTTGTGAATTTTTCATTTTTGCGGTGGCTCGCAGTGGCGAGCATAAATTTTTTACAGCGGCTTGCGTTCGAAACAGCTGTAAAACGCAAAAGTTGAAATAAAGTAAGCATTGCCGCTTTTAAATTTTGAAAACAAATTTCAGCCTTACTTAAAAGTGACACTAATTTGCCTTTGGAGAAATTGAAACGATGTTTTGCTCTCCAATTAAAATGACGCTCGTTTCTTTTTCATCATTCATTCAAAACTCTAAATGGCTTTTCAAATTAGCAAACGAGAGAAAAATCATTTTAAAAACACACAAACGCTCATCTTTTAATTAAAGAGTTAAAATAGAGGCGAAAAAAGACCGAGTGGAGAAATTAAGTTCGCGCTGCGGTTTGAGCAAATAATTTTCGACAAAACACACAAATGCAAACACTCGACCGGAGAGCGAAAAAAGTTGGAAAGCAATCTAATGACCACGAATACAATTACAAGTTATTTAGTGTTTAGGCGAAAAAACGCATCGACGTTTATTCACTCGAGTCTCGATTGTTTCACTTCACTCGAACAGATTTTTTACTTTATTTATGAGCTTAATAAGACGCGAAATAAACTGGAAAATTGACGGTCGAACTGCCACGGAAAATGATTGCTCACTGCGGACACCGCAGAGACCGTTACGGCATTTTAATTTGCGGCAGCGACTGTTTTTTTGCGCAACGCTATATTTTAAGTGAAGTAAAATGTTTTTTGCCTCTCATCGCTTCGCTCTCTCCATCCACTGATATTTCATTTTTAAGTTTATTGCGTTTTAAATTTGAGTTAGTTTTTCAATTGATTGCTTTTCACTCAGTGTTTTAAAGCCGCATTCTCTGTTTTTATTTGATTTGCGGTTATTTTCTAAATTATGATTTGTTTCGAATTTTATTTTCTCGCGAAAAAAGAGTGGCGATGATTGTAAAATGAAATATACACACACACACACAACGGTTTGGCGGTTTGTTGATTGGCGCAAGCTTTAAGAGAGCGACAGATAGAGATTTGAGTGCAAGCATCTGCTACACAAGCACGTAGACACGTCTGCAGCAGAGAAAAACCTCCCTTTCAATGATCATGCATTGCACACACACACACACACACACACCGCACACTGTCTGCGGGTAGGAGTAACGACAAAATAACAACCATCGTACGCAAAGAGAGAGCGAGCGAAAAAGAAAAATTTACTCGACGTCCGGCGCAATCGGCGATCGCCGGACTCGTGTAAAAAGTGCGAAACAGCTGTTTGATGAAAATGAGAAGCGCGACGAAGAAAATGGTGGCGTTTCTTAATCGAGGCAGAAACAAAAAAGATGAAAACGTTATTATATTTATTTAATTGTAAAAGGAAACACGGCTGAGTTCGCGACGAACGCACTTAGCCATTGCCAGCTCACTCGATTCGCGTTCACTCACTCATTGTTTCTCACTGGCGTTCGCTCTCTCGCCTTTGTAATCGCTGCGAGTAATGCGCTTCCGTCTTGTTTGCCGCTCCACTCACTGACAGCAGAACATTTTTATATACACTGCATCTTCACTCATCTCATCTCGCCACTCACTCCTCTCGTTGCTGATCAGCGGCGGTGCGCTTTCGCTTCGCTCCCCGCGCTAATGAGCGGGCAAGTGTTTGCTTTACAGCAAAGCTCACAATCTTCTATTTAACTAATACATCGTACACGGTGTATTAAAACTCACAAATGACGCGAACGCGCTGACAAACATTGGCTTGAGCAGAAAAAAGGGGGGCGAACAGTTAGGCAGAGTGCGGCGATGGCCGCGGTAACGATGCTTCTTCTCTCTCGATTAATATGTATTGTGTTTCGAGCAGAAAGAAAGCAGCGCAAAGAAAAGAAAAGCAAAGCAAAGAAAGAAAGGCGAAGAGAGGAGAGAGCGCGGAGAAGCTAAGTGCGGCGATCGCATCCATCAGCGATGTTAAAGACGTTAAATACAAGTTCGTGTGTCTCAATAATGGCCGAAACAGTAATTTAGGTGCGCGCTGTTGCCGCGAGCGAGTAGAACGAATGTTAGAATTGCCCAAAAAAACGCGTCGTTGTCCTCTGCAAGGACAGAGGCTATAAAGCGAGAAGATTGAGTGCGGCGAAAAGCAATGAAATATTCTGCTTTGCGGTATCCATTCGGTAAAAACGAGCGCTATTGGCGACCATAAAAAAGTAAATATTGCACAAGCGATGAGTTGACACGAGTTTCTTGTTTTCTGGAGACGGCAAGCCTGCGAAAATGGATTGCCAACTCGCAGGCAGATAAGCGGGCGATTGAAATGCGCCTCATTCGAGTTCAATTAATCAAAAAAACTCGCATTTTAATTTTCACGCTTCACTTGGGCCAAATGAATATACGGATGCAATTTGCATGTTTTGTTTCGAAGCTTCTACTTCGGCTTTCGAAAATAACACTTGTACGAAAAAATTGATTGCGCCTCGAACTGCTGCGCTTCTCAGCCATTTCATGCGTAACGCATTTACAATTGCGAAAGACGAGTGACAAAGGCGCGCTTTTCACCAAACATATTTGCTGTGAGCACACAAATTGAACAAACAAAACTGCGGCGTGTTTTGCGTCGTCCGACTAGCCTTTCGACGGCTAACCCTCGACGTGTTCTTTATGGTGCACGCGTTTTTTAATCGCAGGTAAACAGAGGGGAATACAAAACGATTGAGAGGCAAAGTAAACGACAAAATTCATTTTCAAAAAGCAAATCTCGGGTAGAGCGAAAGAAAATTGGCGATGTCGAGAAGTGAGAAGATAATCGTCAAAAGAACGCGACGAGTTCTTTCAGGAAAACGAATCGAAAGCTGAAACGCATCAAAGTGAAAGCGTAGAAGAAAAGTTGTAGAATAATGGTGAGCAGTGCGGCATGTGCGATGATTTTTCATTATTTTTACGCGTTTCACAACATTTTTCTCTCGCAAACCAAAAAGATCGTAAGAAATAAGAAGGCAGTGATAAAAGATGAAGCAATATTGAGCAGTGGGATTATGAAATCAATCGAAGGGAGCGCGAACTCGGAGCGGCCTTCTTCTTTTCGCTCTTTCGCTCTTTGCATCGTTTTCCTCTTCTCGTTTCGCTTCTTTTTGTTGAGCACAAATTACAAGCGACGACCGCGTTTCGAAGCGAGAGAGAGCACGGCGAACGGTAAATCGATAAATAGAGATGAGTACAAAGCAGAGCGGAGCGTAGATGCAAAACTATAGTACACAACAAACTAGTGCTTGACGAAAGGATACACACACTTCGAGTTTAGCAGCGTTTCGAGCTTTGTGAAGAGAAGATGGTTAAGTCAATAATCCGTTCATTTTCAATCTCTCGTTCGAACATACGTAGATGTGGAGAACGATGTCGAGAGTGGAATCGAGAACAAGCGCTAAGAAACATCGCATTACACCTAAAGGCTTGAGTGTGTTCACGCACAATGCACGCAGACACGGGCAGCACAAAGCGATATCTGCGAAATCAAAATAAATACGCGCAGAGCGCGAACGATAGTTCGGCTAACTTTTCACAGCACTTACGCTCGAAATTAATTGCAGTTTGGGGCAATTAAAAGCGCGGTGTGCAAAAAAATGATGATAACGACGAGACTCGCAACTAAAATTGGCAAATAATCACATGTCGCGTAATGAAAGTAGGCGAAGAGAATAAATATGCCTGACCGCATTAAATTCAAATAGTTTGCAGCTGAGCAGCGCGTTTTGTTTGCACAGCGAATGCCTGCGCTCTTCATAACCGAAGCTTAAATCACATCAAAACAATTAATTGTATTAAATGCTCGACCTTTCCGCAATTTCATTTTAATCTTCTGCCTTTTTTGCGTGCGTTCGCGAGTGTTATGTGTGTGTGAATGAAAACGTAATTGATGAGCGAGTTGAAACAGGTGAAGCACTTTGCCGATGTCGCTTAGAAACAGTATTAACATAATCCTTGTTTCACTCGTACCGCTGGCTTCGTTCTAAGGTCAATTTAGGCGTACGCGAGTTTGTGCGCACAGTGGACACATAAAACATTAAGTAATCAAATTGATCGCTCGCTCTTTTCACTCGTTTCTCTTACTCGCGCTCGCGACACACAAAGCGTTAAAAGCTCAAAGTCTGACATCGTTTTTTGATTGATGTATAAATATTGGATTACTTGCGAGATTGACGAGAGAAGCGTCGCTGACAGCGAGCGCGTACGACGAGATGATCAAAAGCGAACAACAGATTCGACAGCTCGCGCTCTCAACTCGCTCCTCATCCTCCTATTCAACCGCTTCTTCATCCACTTCTTACATGCATCGTGCATCGCGCTTCATTTCGAGCAATCAATCAAAAAATCGTTTCACTGCCATTGCTTTTTTATTGTGCTTGAATGGGAAACGCAACACTTGTTTTTACGAGTATTAAATAAAAGAATTTGTTTCCTTCCACTCTGCGCGATTCAAAATCGCCGTTTATTCATCTTTTTTGAACGCAACGCAAACACCACTCAATTGATTTGCGTTCGAATTTGATCAATGCGCGAATGTAAAATTTATGAAACGACAAAACCGCGCGTAGAAGAAGCTGTCACACACGACGCACAACTCGCATCGAGCCAGCGCTTCTTTTTCTAAATCACCGCCATCAAAACGTGCGCAAGTGAAATTAAACGGACACTTCGTCTCCGATAAGCATAAGTAAATTAACGCTTGACACTTCAAATTATGAGCGCGAAATTAATGAGAGTAAAAAAATGAAGTGAAAAAGGCGACGAAAATCAGAAACAATTTTTTAACGACAAATTTCTCCACTTTATACATAAAAAGCGGTAGAAGAGAAATTTTTCGACATCAATCAACGAGCCATCGCTGCACACTGCTGCGGCGACAAAGATCAACGCAGTCATTTGAAATTTGTCGCTCGCTGTCCAAAACAGCATCTGGAAGCATCTTCTGCAAGTGTCGACTCGGCGTTCATCGCTCAAGCATCAAAAAGACGAGTTGAGCGAAAGAGAGAGAACGAGAGAGAAGAGCGAAATGGAAAAAGAAGGTTAAATCGATTGAAATGTAGTAGGTTAACGCTGCTTTCTTATGCTACTCATCTGATGCTGGTTCGCTATCCCAGCAGCGATTTATAGACTAATGGGATTACCGGCAAAATTAAGTGTCCATTCCGAAGTGCGTCCTGATTAAATCTCAGCCGTTTGCGATGCGATTTAATTGCATCCGCGTTTTCGCGCAAACAATCGTTTATTAAATAATATTCGGACGAGCAGAAAGCAAAGACAAAGAAGCGATTCTTATCACTTTCGTCTCTCAATATATTAAAAGTATAACAATGAACACGAGATTGCGATCGAAAATAATGTTCAGCTGCGTTCGTTCTGCTGCTCGGCATCAAAAATCAGGCGCTGAAAAGAAAAGAGGCGCAGAGACGCGACACCTTCTCCACTTAGAATCTGGTTCTCGGTTCGGCCTGCACTCGAGTCGCAATCGATCTGAGCGAAGAGTCGAACGCCAGTTATTCATGCCGTTCGAAAACATAATAATTAGAGAGGACAATTGAAAATGAAGCGTTACACGCTTAATTTAAAGCCATATGTTAAAAGTTAAAAATAACTGTAATCGAAGTAGTAGCAGCAGCAGCAGCGCAATTTGAGATCTGCCGCTCGGAGAATGGAAATAAATTTCCGCAAACGTATGAACTATTTTCAATCAGTTGCTGCTCGAATTGGCGAACGGCGGCTGCGAAGCGAGGCATAAAGCAAAGAAAATAACTTTATTATTTGCGCATAAATTGCGCCGATTTATGCAATATGCAAAAGTTGCATCGAATGAAATATTAATAAGTGCGCGAAATTTGTGGAAACAACGTTCCGAAATAAGCCGAGAAGCAAGTAAAACAACGCGTTCGAGTCTTACGCTTCGCATTTCTCGCGTTTTTAAAAAACAAAATCCGCCAAATTTGTACGCACAAGCGAGCAGTTCGTATTCTTAGAACGCATAGCAGAGTGCGAAAGAGCGAAATTGAAGTCGAAAATTTAAATTTAATCATCAATCAAAGTGGCAAAGCTTATTTCGCGACTAGACAAATAATCGCCCACTCGAACGGCGCGTTTTACGAGCAGATACGCGCAGAGTGAAACCGCGTTAAACACAAAACTGTGGAAATAAACTGCAAAAAAGTGTTTTACACTAATGAATTGAAAAAAGCGCATTTTTTATTATCAGCAGATAGAGAGAAACATTTTTCAAGTGTTTCTCTCTTTTGGCTTCGATTACAAAACAGCGAAGAAAACGAACGTTTGCCGAGCGAAGGCGATGAGTGCAGTGAAAACAATTTTTTAGCGCTCGAGATTAAAACTTCGCGTGACGAAAGTGACGTTTCCAAACGACAATTAAAACATGATTACGACACACTAAATTTATGAATATTACTGTCATTTGCATTTTGCGAAGCGCATAAAAGGATGCGGAAACGCGTGCAGCGAACCGACAGCGCTTTTCGCCAGCTCTCTCAGCGCTCGCCTTTCGGCTCATATTTTCTTCTTTACTTCATTTACCACGCATTTCGCTTAAAAACGTGGCGAAAACGACAAAATTATTCGACGAGTTTTCAGCAAATTTTCGACTGTATAATTAAAATGCACTTTGCTTATTATCAAAGTTAAACAAAAACACGTATAATCGGATGAAAAGAGTCAGCGAGAGAGAGCATAAAACAGTTAATTTACGCAATTTGAGGCTTGCGAGTGAGTGTTGCGAAAAACGGAGCCAAATTTGCGTTCGCAGCGTTTGTTTGCTGAGCGATGTTCAAAAATGTGAGCGCGCGAAAAAAGCGGTGAGATGAGAGTGTCTGAGGGCGCTAATCAAGTGTTTAGCGAAAAAATGAAATCCTCAAAATGTTTCCGTACTGCGAACTTATTCGCTCAGCGAGCAACATTTGTGTGAAAGTGCTTTTCTCAAGTTGGCTCCGTTTACTGCGGAGCCGCATTTTAAAACATAACGCTTTTGCTTTCTATTCACTCGCCAAGTTTGCATTGGCTTTGCGCAACAATAAAGCTCAGCTCGCTTGAAAACGTCCAGACATCGGAATAGTAGAAACACAGTGTTCACCAAAACCATAAACATAGCGTTGCAAACTGGAGAGAGGATATGAACCTCAAGGTGTGTCCTACGTTCAATTGGTAGGAAACTGCTTTTCAGTATAATTTCGCTTGCTTTTTGCTCCTTCTCTCTCTCTCTCTCTCTCTCAGCGCTCACTCGCTCGTCTTCTCATCGTATACATAATCTAGAAAGGGTATTCAACCTTTCTTCTGGTTTACTCAATATTTGTCCCTCGAAGAAACGAATCACATGTGCGAAATAAATGCGGAGAAATTAATTTGAAATTCGATGTTCGCTCGAAAATCGAAATCGACGCGAAACTGTGGAGAAATGTGAACGCGTCGGTTTGCGCCGAAAAGCATTAAAAATTGGCGAACGCGATAAGAGCGGAGAGCGGTGAGAGCAAAGCAAGAGTGAAAAGCTTCTGGTGTCGTCGAGTCGAGCTATTGATTACATAGTATTTAACAGTGATTTCCTTTTCTGCTCTGCAAAACATTGAACACACACACATACATCACATCGCATCACATACACACATTACACTGCGTAACCTCATTCAACAATTGCATAATTGCGCCAAGCGAAACGAGAGAAGAACGTGAAACTCTGTTCTCTTGCGCTGACCTCTCCTAAACTTTATTAACTTGAAAATTGCTTTACAAGGAGCTCCGAGTTCTTGAGCGAGCTTACGCACGCTTGGCATCGCAAAAAGCGGAGAAGGAAATGAAAAAATGTCTTAAGAAGAGGCGAGTCGAGTAAACACGTGAGCGCAGGAAAGCAACAAATTCGAAACAAAACACGAGTTTTGAAAAGTTTTAAAAAGTAATTTCCACTCTCGAGAAAAGTGTTACGCCGAACACAAACAATTGTAAACTACTTTTCTGTCATTCTCTGTCAGACTCGAGTTTCTTCAACTTTTAACCATCTACTTCGCTTCGTGTAGCGCGCCGCACAAAAGCGCAAAAAATGATTCCGGTTTGCCCGCAAAAAAATCGCTTTTCTCACACACACTCTGCTTTGCGCTTCTTAATTTAAACACACATTCGCATATCACAGCATACGGAATTCAGCGTGATATACAATGTATAAAGTGGAGCGAAAATTTCGACGCAAAAAAAGAAGGGCGAAAAGTGGTTGAAAAGAAGGAGGAAAGCCGAGAGATCAAAGTGTTGCGTTTATTGCGCGTCGAGTGTAGAAGAAATTTATGATGTATAAAATTATTACGCTCCGCAATGATATCTATATATAAGCTTGGCGACCGGCAACGATGCAGTCGAGAGAAAGAGCCGAGAAACACAGAGAGCAGCGAAATAGGAACTAATCACAATCAATCAATTTGTTGATACGCCGTTTCTTCTGCACCCTTTGGGTACTCGAACCAACAAAAACGCTTTGCAGACAACTTCTTATCGACTGTTGCGCTTTTCACGTCGAGTTCGGCTTCTTTTCAGCAAGAATCGAGCACAGTAACCTTTTTTGTTCATTGTCCGAATTCGATGCTTAATTTGCGCTCTTTTTCTGATCGCTTTGTGAAGCGCGTTTATCTCTTGTTGAAAATTGAATAGCGAAAATGTAAAAAATGCTCAAGATGCTCTGCTGGCGCAAAGAGTGAGCAGCGAGCGGTTTTAAAATGCACAGCGCAACTGGATTTTGCGAGAAATGAATTGCGTTTTATTGAAAAGGAAGCAGAGCGTTTCGGACGCGAAGCGACGATAAACATAATTAGAAAAAAAGCTAACAGAGAAGTGGAAAGAAGTTTTTATTTCAATGCGATTTTTCTCCTTCTCTCTCTCGCTTCTCTCGAAAAGCGAAACTGTCATTTTCGCGAATGCATCTATTGCGAAACGACGACAAGCATATACGAAACGACGACTAGCACTACAACGACGACGAGGAAAAACGACAGCGACGAACGAGATGAAGATGAGAATGAAAATTCGGCATCGATTCGTATCACGTATAGAAGAAGAGGATGATGATGATGATGAAAAAGTTTTCTACATGAAAAGTGACGCGAACGTCATCGAGTCGTCAGCGCTGTGTTCACACTCATTTAACATACAAATTGTGTGTATTAAATTAATTAAAAACCATTATTTCGGTTTGTTGTAAAAGCAAACATTAGACGAGCGCTCAATAAGAAGCGAGAGCAGAGCACGACGATGACGAGGAGGTGGATGGAGACAGTGAAGTTTGTTGTCTCGCTTCATTCGAAAATTATTTTAACTTTCAAACGCGGTTTTTCAATTTAACAAAAATTAAATTGCGAAATGAAAGACAGAAAAATTCAATTCATTAGAAAGCGATGAAAGCAAATATTGAATATGTGCTCCGAGTACATTTTTCATTAAATAAAAGCGGAAACCATTTAAACGCAATGCGTTTTCGGTTTTCGCTATCAATTGCGAAATTCACTTTTTGAATAGATTTCGCTGAAAAGTTGGAAGCGCAGAGCAGAGCGAGTCGATGAGAAAGTGGATGCGAGAATGTGGAGGCTGACTTTTCGAGAGTCAGAAGCTGTCGCGAGATTAAAATTCAAAATTTGTTTTGATACGTGTGAAGACGGAGATTAAATGGACAGCGAACGAGCTGCGCGAAATTGGAGGAAAGCGAGAGAAATAAAAACAAAGTGTGGAGATTGAAGCGCAACATTTCGCCTTCTCTGTCTCCGAAAGCGAAGTGAAACAGAGATGCGTTCGCTAGACTCGCAAACGGATATTTACTACAAACAGCAGCAGAGTACACACACACTCTGTGCGATGCTCGCGTTTTGGGCGTTGGTATCTGTGCGAGAAAAGTGGAAGCGATGTGAAGTGAGCGAAAGAAAGGGGCCGAGAAATTCTTTGTTAAAACTAGTCGGTAATTAATCACGGCTGCGAAAAAAACGAGAAGGCAGAAGATGAACTGCGATGTTCTGCTGGCGAGAAACGCGAATGCGAAAAGACGGAAGTGAAAACGATAAGCGCAATGAGTTTGAAGCAGACACAATAAATGCAATTGTATTTTGATTGCAAATGTAAATAACACTCTTCTCCGTGCTTTCAATCGCTTTCATTTCACATGTTTGATTGCGTTTCAAAATCTGGATTACACAAAGAGATGCGAGGAAACAAATAACGGTGGCGAGCAAACAATTTCTGCGCTCAACGTTATGTAATTGGCTTGAAAATGTATGCAAAACTAGCAGAAAATGTTTCGCTTTGTTTTCTCCAAATCTTTTCCACATTTTCGCGATGAATAAAGCGCAAAATGAGAGCAGAGAGATGCAGAGATGAAAAATACGAGTACTAAAGTGAGCGTAAAAACTTTTTTACATCGCAACACGGAGAGAGACATTGATATCAGTTTGTTTGCTTCGAAAACAATGCTCGCCAACGATATCTCATTTACAAAGCAAAAAAGTATAGGAAAAGAATGCGATCCGAATTGCAAAGCGAAGCCTTGAGGTTCGCTCCGACTTGTGCAGCGATTAGATTAATGCGCGAAATGAAGTACCGAATTTTGCACTTAAAATCAGCGCGAGCTTGAAAACTGCTTTCATTCACCTCTTTACTGCGATTCAATTCAAGTTTGTTTGCGCAAACCAGCAGCTAAGAACAAGTGGAAAAATATGACAACGCTTTTCGAGCTTCGACAGGCGCTCGATTAATTGGCGAGCGATAAAAATAAGGTGAAACAACAATTGCAGCCAATTTCCGTAACCGGTGTTTCGCGACCATAAATTTTCGCGAAAGCGACGTCTCCCTCCTCGCTTTGCTTTGACGAGCGAAAAGCGCGATGAGAACTTTCTTCGAGCTTTCGCAACGAAGAAGCAAAGGAAAAAATATTTTACACGCGGGTCGCGGCTCGCGTTTTAAACCGCAAACACAATTTTTTTACGTGTTCACTCTCCACACTGTTCACACTCGTGAGAGGAGCAGCAAGCAGACAGCGGAGCGAGTGCAAATGTAGAACATGGTTCATGATTGCAGTGTGTAGTGGCGTTATTGAACGAGCCACGCAGCGAGAAGAGCGTTTTTTTCGGGAACACAGCACGCGTGCAGTGTGTTATTTCTTTCTGCAGCGAAGTCTAATAGAGGAGCGAAGCTAAATCCGAAAATCGATCGAAATAGAAGGGAGAGAACGGAGTGAAAAAGAAAGCGGCGAGCAGTGCGAGAGAAATGTTATTAGATGCGATCGCTTTTTTCGTATACAAACTTTTCAGCCTCACTTTACGGCGAGCAGAGGAGAGAGTGAAAAGTGACACGAAAGTAATCGCGTTATCCGAAGATAAGTCGTCGCTGGCGTTTTTGTTTCGCTTCAAAATTGATTGTTCGCTGCTTTCTCTGCTCATAACTCATTTTAACAATTAGCAATCAATTGAACAATGGAAATCGGAAAACTTGCTTCAGTCCTCATCGCCGGTGTAATTGCTAAGAAATGCTACTGACTGCTACAAAACGCTGCGTGCTCTTCGCTATCGATTCGCCTTTGTTCGCTTCAGAAATTAGTGATTCGTGAATCGTGATGTGTAACACGCAAAATGATTGAGATTTACAGTGAATGTGTTACACGCTTCGCTCTCAAAATAAACGCGCATATTTCCATTTTCCTTCGCAAAATCATTTCTCGCCAAATTAAGCTTTCACACTGATTTCGCCAGCTCGGCCGCGCTCGCTACAAATGCCACTTTTCACTGCTGAAATCATTCTGCACCCATCAACGCCCTATATTGTCTATTGAACAGGCGGTCAATCAGCTCTTAAAGTCGTGTTTCGCGCGACTGATATCATCACTCGTGCTCATTATCGCAGCGATTTAATGATTGCGATTGTAATCTAATATTGGTTTTAGCGCGAGAACGAGCGCCTCGGATAATGAAAAAAGTGCGCGAAAGCTGAGCGGCGTAATGAACATGGATTTGAACGCCAATCAAACAAGGTGCTTTAAATTTGAGAAAAGCTGATTCCAGCGTATTGACAAGCAAAAGGAGTGTTCAGCGCTCGACGGATAAAAAGCGAAATGTGCTCGCGCTGCAATGCTGCACAGTTTGTCGCTTTATAGCAGCTTGATCGCAAAAATTTGATATTCATCGCGTTTGTTCGTAATGAGCGGACGAAAACCAATGAACAAAAGTGTATTCAGCAGTGAATACGTTCCGCGGATATAAAGCGGCAGTTTAAAAAAAGAGTTTCGCTACTTTGTTTTATTTAATAGGAAAACACTTTAGCGTTTCGACGCGAAAACTAAACGCACCTTTCATGATAGTGTTGCTTTTCTGCGCCGTAAATAATGCGAAAAGGAAGCAATTAGAAAACATGAGTTTTTTCCTGCACAAAGCACATCGCTAAAATCGTCTCTGTTTTTGCCTCTCGCTCTCTCTCTCTCTCGCTGCTGCTGCTTCTGTTCGCGAGCTGTTGAGATAGGAGAAATGGAAAAGAAAAACGAGATGATAAAAGCTGAGTGTACAGCGAGTACAATAAAAGTCGTTCACTGCGAACACTCGATATACGCGTCTTTGTTGCGGTTTTTCAAATTTCGGCTTCACTCTCGTCGCTGCGAACGAACAGAACACATCCTTCGAGATTATGAACAACTTGTTATTTTTCCTCCATATTCCTTCTCTCTTCCTCTCTTCTCTGACAACTCATTTCAACAAGGAATTTATTCTCCTTTCGCTTCTTCCTCTTTCTCAACCGCTTCTCTAAACGCCACCGCTGTTTCTTCTCTCGCCGTTCGCTTCTTCTTCCTCCCTTTCAAACGCATCGCATAAATGCGTTTACCAATTTTCTACACCCAACAAGTCGAAGCAGCGACTGGCGAGAAGCAGAAACAGAAGAAACAAGTGAATTGAAATGAAAAGGATGTGTCGATTCATTCGACGACACCGAGAACACGAGAACAACAGGTTGAGGATAAAGTTGCTAGGAGTCCGATCTATGAGTCCAATCGATCAAAACGTTCGCTAATATGAAAGCGATAAATTTTAATTGGAAAGGCGAAAACAGCGCATCGACTTGCTCGTCGCAGGCACATTGTAAAATGTAAAGTGAAGCGATTTTGCGAAGTACACAGAGTGAAAAACAGCGAAATACTTTTTCGATTACATTCGCTGCTAAAATTTGTTCGCTCGCGATCGAGGAAGCGGGAACGAAAGCCGAACGCAGGCAGCAGCGAGCATCGCTTTCGCTGTGTGTTCTCCGTCGAATGCTTGCGTCGTTTTAATTACAGCGATGTAAAAATAGAGAGGAGCTAGCGAAATGTCAGCGCTTTTTATCGCAGAAAGTACACAGTTTTAACTCGCATAGCAGCGAGAATGGAGAGAAGACGGCAAAAATGGAATGAGCGAAAGAATGAAAGGCGAAAAGCAAAATGAGAGTAAAAGAATGGCAAATGTCATAACGATGTCAATACACTTTTCGACGGACGAATTAAGAAGAAAGAGAAGCGAAAGAGAAAGGAAGATGGAAAAAGCAGCGAGGCTCTCGCATACATACAAGGTATTACAAGTACAAAAGATAGCAGTCAACTCACATAAATCAACCCATTATCTATCACTTTACATGCAACGCTCGCCAATTGAATTTTTATTATACACACGGCGTCTCGTTCGCTTCGCTAGCGAGTTTCTTCGAGCAAACAAACTTGCGCGAGAGTCCATTTCATGCTTTCGCCGCGAATCGAGCAGCAAAAATTATTCTCCGCATTAAAATGCATATTAAACTCGCGACTTTTCTTACTCGCCAAATGCAAGAGTTAAAAGCGAAGAGTTTGCGCCACACCCAATCGAGAGAAAACATTTATTCAAGCCATTTCTCTACTGCCTAAATCGTGCCCGATTATTTATCGCACGCAACATTACCGCATACCGCATAATCGAGCGACGCTCGTCTCGAGAAAGCAAGCAGTTCAACACACAACTCGCTTCGTATTTCTCGTACTTCTTATGCTCAGAGTGCGAGATGATACTCTTCTCGCAGATTCGGCTTTAATGGTTTTCATAAAAAAGCAGCGTAATTATCAAACAGCTGGATTTCAACCGCAAACATAGAAGTGAAACGTCATAAAACAACAGAAGCAAAGAAGCAGAAGACACAGCAGCAGCAATGGTAACACTTTACACTCGACGCTTCAATTCGCGCCTCTCTCGTGTCTCGGCTCGGGAAAACGCAAAAGTAGAAGAAAACGGCCAAAGTGGAGTTTGCGAATCGCCGAATGCGTGTTTAAATAAAAGATTGAATAATTCTCGACGCGGCGATGAAGTTTTGAATGGCTGCTTAGCTCGAGCAGCAGGTTTCTACCTTTTCACGAATATTACAAAAAGCACGTACACTTAACTATATACCTTGCGTATGTATGCAGCTGAACAAACGGCTCGCAACTGATGACTTCAATGCATTTATCACTGTCAACCGTTTTTCGCTCTCTTCTCGCATCGATTTTCATTTCTAGCCTTGTGTGCCGAGCTGCGTGTGCACTATGTGACTGCGTGTGTGTCTGTACGTGTACGTGTGTGTGTTGTGTGAGCGAATACAAATAAATGAGAGAAACGCGAAATATATGCGAAAATTAAGAACAAAGCTATTTGGGTCAAAGGTAATGAACGACGCACTCGATTTGCCATTTTCGCATTTTTTTTTTGCTTTCGCATATTTTTATGAATATCATTTTCTTCGTGTATAACATTCAAATTATATCGCATTATGGTTATAGCGTAAGTATAGCTTAGCGCGTTTGCTTTTATTTCCAAATACGGCGAGAATGTGTTGAAGAGCATTTTGAAATTCAACTCATTTTGCTGAGCGCAGTAAAAATAAGAGTTGATAAGAATAATATGATGGTGGGATTACGAAAATGAATGCGTTTCGTACTGTTCATAATGAATGTGCAAAATTATGAACGCCAAATTATGACAAAATTGTCTCACTCAAATTCATAATTACTCCGCAATACTGCACACTCATACTTATACATAACATCGAGTGAAATTTCTCTCCTTGTTTACACAACCGAACTTTTCTTTCTTCTTCCTTTTCTCTTTTTGCATTCCTCGCTTCTCTTCTTTTTTGCTGCTCGTAAAAAGGCGCACAAAATAAAAACAACAAACTTAAGAAGAAACAATAAGCGCAACATTTAATATACAAGATAATGATCGGATGAAAAACAGCTTTCAACTAAACCTCTCATCGTTCGCATTCATATACGTTTTCAGTTTTAATTACATGTCGTTCGTAATCATAATTAAACATTTCAACGTTTTTTAACGGCTTCGAAAAAAACTTGCGTGAAAAGCTTTTTCTCTTCGAATCTTTTCATTATCACACACACACACACACAAACACTTTGCGAATCAAACAAATTTTCAAATATTTCGAATATGCTTTGCGTTTTGATTGAAGAAATTCGATTCAAATTGTGTTTTCATTTTCGCGAAAATATTCAAAGCAACAAAGAAAGCGAAGAAGCAAAGTCGAAGTAAGAAAGGCGCGACACAAATTTTTCAATCGCAAAATATGTAAACGGCAGCGATAAACACCGCTTCGAGATCTTAAACATTTGCATTTTAAAAACGCTGTAATCTGCTTTGTACTCTCGGAGCAAATGCTAAGCGCTAATAAATTAGAAATTTAAAATTTATCGTGAAATATTAAGAGAATATAAAGTGGCGTATAAAATTATGGTAATAAGATGTGCTGAAAGCAACAAACCGTCACTTTCGAGTGCAAAAAAAAAATCGGCAGCGAATGAGCGCAGTAAAAAACATTTTTAAACACCGGCGGTGAAAAAACGAGCATCGGTCCGCGAGAGTATTGTTCGCAAGCCGAAATTTGTCCGCTTTCTATGGTTCTTCTCAATAATTGAGAAGCGTTATGAACTTGCGATCTTATTCGCTCGATGATAAAGAGCGAAGTAATTAATTTCGCGAGTATTAAGAAAAAATGAAGACGTCATTGTAATTAATTGTGATTTAATGTGAAATTTTATTGCGTTTTTTGTGCGCGCAAAAGTTGGAAAAGTTAAAAAGTAGCAACAGTTGAAAATGGTAAATGTAACGCTAGCGAAGGATGGTGTAAAACGCGTTCGCAGCGAGTGTTGTGAACTGCTATCGATTATGAAAAAGTGTTCGCCGTTCGCGAAGAGAAGCAGAGGAGAGAATTTTCGGTTTCGAAAATGGTGACACAGTAATAATGACGGCAAATTACTGTAAAATCTTATAACAACAAAATGCGCTAAATTTTCGCTCGCTTTGGCGAATGCGAGTGGAGATGAGATCGCGTCCAAATCATATTATCGTGCGAGATAAGCACAGTAAATAAAGCACACATGCTCGACTATAAAAAATGAATGCTAACGCACATACATTTAATTGCTCTCAACGCGATTAGAAACAAAGAAGAGAAGAGGTAAAGTGGAAAAAGTTGAGGAAAAGTTTGCCGTTGTGAGCGCAGCGAAGAAGCGAGGAGAAAACGAGCTGAGAGCGAATTCGAAGACATTTGCAAATGAAAATCGCAGCAGAAGCAGCAAGCAGTGCAATTCATATCTGGGAACAATTGAGAGCAGCGGCTGCTATCGAGTCATAATCATGGAACATGTCTCGACAATGCATCGTTATAACATTCGACTATTGTCTCTTACTTGCTTAAATTTCACTACTTTTCAAAAAGAATGCGTTTAATAAGCTCGCATCGAATCTAATTTCGCTGTTACGCTGCCTTTACGCTCGCTTCAATAATCAATTGCTCTTTGATCGTATAGTAAGTCAATATGCAACGCTATATCGATCACACCGAGCGTTTTCTTCTTCTGCTCTCGGTCTGTCTCTGCTTTGAGCAAACACTTTTTCGCTTCCATTCAGCGTCGTTGTTTATTCGCAAATGTATTACGCGATTTTCGTCGCTCTCGCAAACAAATTTTTGAGCGAAGCAATAAAAATTGATTAACGCGAAAGCGAAATTTATGAAACAGAAGCGAAATGCAACTTCTAAACGTGCAAATATGCGAGCGAACACAATAAATGACGTTTGCGCTGCTTGAGAATTTCTCAAATTCGCTGCTTTCAACGGCTCGAGCTTTCGATTTCTCTTCTCCTCATCTAAATAAACAGCGAGCGTTTTCGATGTAATGCAAAGCGATTATTTATTTATGCGCTCTTTATAAATAACAAATAAAACGAATAAGCGCATTCTTAAATATATGGAAAAGTAAACGCTGAAATGTGTCGCCGTTCTATTAAAAATCGCTGCGGTTAAATACGCATCACGGCGTGAGTGGAAGTGAGAAGCGAGCGAAAAGCAGCACACCGCGTGTTTGCTCTTGTTTCAAACACTTTTTATGCACATTTCGCCTTATTCACTCGAAACTTTCGAACGTCTTACATAATGCAAGCGTAAGTTGAAGTGCCTGTAAATGAATCGAAACAGCAACAATCGCTGTTTTTGCTTCGTGAATAGATGCGTTTGACTGCAAAATCACGAGTGCAAGCATCGCTACTTCTCATCATGTGCATGTTATATATAGTGTAGTGTGCACTCTGCTAAATATGCTGCGGTTACGGCATTAAATCTGCTTCTCGTGCAAGAAAAAGCGGCGAAAAAGAATGTCGAGTGCGCCGAGCGAAAATGCGACGTTATTAATGAAAAGAAAGAATTAAAAAGCGCTAAATACTAATTTTCGCTTTACTTCAATGGTCACTTAATTAAGCGAAGAAATTTTTTGAATAATGGAGTAGCGAGCAGCGAAAAAATTATGAAACAAGTGAACACAGTGTGTTCGTTCATTATTGTTGCATTCCACACCCAATCCGTGTATTTCGTGTGTTCCGTCTGCTCACTCGCCATGAAGCGAAGTGAAAAGTTTTGAGATGGTAAATGATGCGAGAATCAAGTTTAATTTAGACGCGCAAACACACAAACTCCACCGCTCCATTCACTGCCGCGAATATTGCTGCTCAATTCAGTAAACAATTTGCGATCGCATTTTTTTCTCACTTTTTCTCACTTTTCGCCATTTTAATTAAAGCGTTCGAAATTTATTCTCACCTCTTTCGCGAAACTTAATGGCTTCATTTCGCTTTGTTGCAAAGTTTCTAATTTTATTTTCGGCGCGATAAAAGCTGCGAGCGCCGAATTTCGTTTCTGCTGCTCGCATTCGAAATGCACACGTAAGCTCTTCTTTGCTGTGTGAGAACGAACGCATTATCGCAGTTAAATTATATAATAACAACGATACGTGTATTTAAAGTTATTTATCTCGCCTAGCTCGACACTTCGAACGCTAACACTGCATTTGCAAAACGAGTACAATTTTCACGCTTA
The DNA here is from genome assembly GCA_003675995.1 of Dinothrombium tinctorium. Taxonomy (NCBI): domain Eukaryota; kingdom Metazoa; phylum Arthropoda; class Arachnida; order Trombidiformes; family Trombidiidae; genus Dinothrombium; species Dinothrombium tinctorium. The sequence goes on from NCKU01000227.1 coordinate 51,552, forward strand.
TTTCGCTCGAAAGCGAACTCGCAATGGGAAAAGAAGAAACATGTAAATCCGAGTGTTTAGACAAAAACAAAACTCGATATGAAATTTAATAAAGCGCAAAGGTACTCCCAGGAAAAGTCGCTCGAAATCAGCGTGAATCGCAAGAAAGAGAAGAGAACATAGTTTTCGAGCGTAAAATTTGCAGACGTGCAAAGAGGTAAACGAAATGAACTTATGTGAACGTTGGAAAATAAAGAGAATTACAGCAAATAAATTAAATTACACAACATTTGCAAACTACAGGCGAGCAAGAAGTTAGTTACTGTAATCCGAAAGTTTTTTCACGACACGCAATTTATAAATGAAAGAAGCGATTTCGATTCTTATTGCATCGCCATTATTGTTTCGCGATACAATTTTGCTTCATTTATTCGTTTATTTCAAAATTCGAGAAAGGCGAAGCAGAAGAGAATTAATTTCGGCTAAAATTGAAAACTCGGAGCGAGAATACGCGTCGAGATGAGTGAAGCAGTTGCACGAACGCTAGTTTTTTTGGGCTTATTTTGAAAGTGAATTAAAAACTCGGCGAGAAGAGCGAAATAATTGAGGAACGAAGGAGTAGCTGGAATCGAGAGAGCGCATAAAACAGAAGCTGCAGAAAAAAGAGCTCGAAATTGATTTTTGAGCTCGCAGTGCGTTCCGAAAGCAATGCGTGTCAATTTTGCTCTAAACAAGCGGCTAAATTTCGCTGCCTTAATTGCCCCTAATTTTGAATTTACAATTTCGTTTTGTTGCGCGAAACTCGAGTTGCAGAGCAGCAGCGGTAGTCGAAATGCGGAGCCGAGAAGAAACTGAACGAAAGCAAACAAAGAAAAGCCGAAGTGAACCACCATTTTCTCTCTCACTCACTCACTCTCTTCTTTCACCGGTTGTCGACCGCAGTGCTTTTAAGTACGCCAAAAATCCGCGATGCGTTCGCCATCGTAAATACCGATTTCGCGATGCATGGCCAATTTATACGATTGTGTTACGCGGATTGTATCAGCGTGCATGCATATTCAAGCAATATTCATATACATTTGAAGTAATTTATATCTGCTTCTATATATACGGTTGAAGCTGGTTAACGATGCATTCGCTGCTTTCTTGATCCAACAGCTGCCATTTACAACGTTCACAATTGTGTGCGCACACAGTGCAACACTCATTTTTGGTTGCCAGTCGCTTCTTCTCGTCTTCTCTCTTCGCTCACTCGCT